>JAJOOF010006868.1:0-14034 GCA_029582545.1 Solanum lignicaule | reverse complement strand
TTCCAAATCGGATTATCATGTTATTTCTCAGTTTATTGCATGAATTTCAGAACCCTAGCTATGTATTTCTTTAGTTCTTAAATTACACATGCTAGGTCAGATATTTCAGTATTCAGTTATACATGCCTCAGTTTATGAATGCATCATTATTAGTTTAATTGTTGCATTCTCAGTTTTGCATGTTCAGTTTTGAGATATCCAGTATTACAGAAATTCAGTCATAATGTGTTAATCACTTAATCTATTGGAAGTAACATAATATCGAGTTGGACTGGGGTTCAGCGTACCCATATAGTCCCAGAACTACGAGCCACGTAGGTGTATGTTCCCTCTGTGGGCAACATCAGTTTAGTGATTACATTATTCATACCTCTATACCTTTGGCCGGGTATATTGGGTCCTCTCGATGGGGTGTATACATCGGAATCCACATTTAGCTCATATGGTTTTATTGTCGGTTATTAGTAGCTCCCACAGTTCAGTCAGACTCTATTGCATTGACCACATTTACAGTTCATTCAGTATTTAGTCAACATGTTATAAATTGGTTATTGTATTCAGTTAGCTCAGTATTCAGTATCTATATTATGTCCATATTTTTTCATTGCTTTATTGCTTTGTTCAATTATATGTTATTTCAGCTTTACTCAATCTTGCATGCTCAGTACCTTTCAAGTACTGACGCATACGTGAGCTACATCTTCTCGTGATGTAGGTTCAGGTTTCAGCATCCAGATCATGCTTACATCGGTTCCCGATCTCCAATTCAGCAGCATTAGTGGTGAGTCATCATTCTTCGAAGACAATAGTCATGTTATTTTTCAATTTTCAGTCTTTTAGTGTCAGATTTTCTAGACTTAGTAGGAGCATGTACCAGCACTTCTAGTCAGTTTAGAGGCTTATTTCAGACATAGTTAGATTCAACTTAGTAATGAGTTAATATCTTCTTTGTATTAAACTCATCAGTTTTCATTTATCTTAGTTATAGCATATGGGAATTCCTCATCTTTTCATTCTTATATATGATTTAGCTTCCGCATCAGTTTATTATCTTTAGTATGCTCATGATCATGCCAGCAGGGTTAGCTTGGGACCACTTGTGGTCCTAGGTCCCGTGTCCGCGTCTTGGGGGTAGCTCGGGGTGTGACAAATGAGGGAGAAATGTTTTTTTTTACTATAGCATAAGAGAACTTTTCAAGTTCCTCTTTTTTCATCTTCCCTCCATTTCCCATTGACTCTTGCTATATACCCAACAATCCCCCACATGAATGGGGAATGGTTATAACATAAATGAATGCTCGGACGAGTGTGTACTTTACAAGAAAGGATATATTACATCTGGATAAGTAGGTTTCCCATTGAACTTTCCGTAGTGAACATATGTCGGATATACTCGGTCAATCGGTAGATGTGATATCTTTGAACCGTCGATCTTTGGTGTATACCTAGACAACCATATGTCACACAATTAACCCTTTACCGTTTATGGTTCTTATGGTTGTGTTCGTTTCAACAATGAACACCTCCTGGTTTATGAGTGTATATAGAATAGGCTTTTGACAACAATTCTCTTTGAAGTGGCTTACACTTCACACTCACATAGTTGATTTCTAACCGTGTCATTGCGTAGATACACTATTTGGTCAAATCTGCCAAACTTAGCAAATCATTAAAAACTTTAAGCTTTATTAACTCATTAACACGCCTTAATGTTTTAACCTCACTCCTAAACATTGTCTTCAACATAAGAATGGATTGAGTTGATTGACAATGTAGAACCATCAGTGACAACTTTATTTTTCTCCTTGAACCTAGCTCTTGGGATCTCCAGTCTGCTAGGTAGAGTTACCACCATAATGACTTGTCCTAAGACGTAAACCCATTCCCTTAGATGATCTTTCAACTGTCTCTCTCACTGGCCTTTCTTTAGTGGATCTGATACATTATCTCTTGACTTCACATAATCTATTGTGATAACTCCACTAGAGGGCAGTTGTCTTACGGTATTATGTTTCCGTCGTATATGACGAGACTTTCCGTTGTACATAACACTCTTTGCGCTACCTATTGTTGTTTGACTATCACAATGTATGCATATAGGTCCCATAGGTTTGGGCCAGAATGGAATGTCCTCTAAGAAATTTTGAAGCCATTCAGCTTCTTCATCGGCCTTATCTAAGGCAATGAATTCAGATTCCATTGTAGAGCTAGCAATACATGTCTGTTTGGACGATTTTGAAGAGACTACTCCTTCACCAAGTGTAAACACATAACCACTTATGGATATTACTTCATTTGATCCGGTGATTTAATATGCATCACTATAACCTTCAATCACAGTAGGATATTTATTATAATGCAAGGCATAATGTTGTGTATGTTTCAAATACCCCAAAACACGTTTCATTGTCATCTAGCGAGTTTGATTAGAATCACTTATAAACCGATTCAGTTTGTTGATAGCACATGTTATATCTGGTCGCGTACAATTCATAATGTACATCAAACTTCCTTGGAGTTTTGACATCATTGAAATTCAAGTACTTGAACTTGTCCAATTCATTTTCAATATAATGAGATTGAGATAATGCTATTCCTTGAGGAGTTTTGAGAATCCTGATCCTTAAGATCAAATCAGTAACTCCTAAGTCCTTCATATTGAACTTGCTGGACAACATGCGCTTAGTAGCATTTATATCGTCAATATCTTTACTCATTATTAAGATGTCATCAACATAAATACAAACAATGACTTCATAATTCGAATGTTTTTAATGTAAACACATTTATCACATTCATTAATCTTGAATCCATTTGCCAACATTATTTGGTCAAATTTAGCGTGACATTGTTTGGGTGCTTGTTTGAGCCTATAAAACGACTTAACAAGCCTACACACTTTCTCTTCTTTACTAGGAACTACAAATCCTTCAGGTTGTTCCATGTAAATTTCTTCCTCAACTCTCCATTTAAGAAGGCTGTCTTAATATCCATTTGGTAGATTTTAAGATCATGCACTGTCGCTTGTGCTATTGACATCCTAATTGATGTTATCCTTGTTACTGGAGAGTATGTATCAAAGTAGTCCAGACCTTCTTTTTGTCTGTATTCTTTGACTACAAGTCTAGCCTTATATTTTTCAATAGTCTCATCAGTTTTTATTTTCCTTTTAAAGATCCACTTTGATCCTAAAAGTTTATTTCCTGAAGGAAGATCAGTCAATTCCCAAGTATGGCTACTCAAAATTGATTCGATCTCACTATTGACTGTCTCTGTCCAATAAGTTGACTCAGACGAAAACATCGTTGCTTTAAATGTTTAAGGCTCATTTTCAAGCAAGAATGCCACAAAATCTGGTTCGAAAGAAGTGGATTTCTGTTGACGATTACTATGCCTAGGATCCTCATTCGGTAGTGTATTTTTCGTTGATTCTTTTCGTGATCATTTAGGTCTTTCACTTGTCGACTCATATTTAGTTTTATACGGATAAATGTGTTCAAAGAACTCAACATTATCTGACTCAATTACTGTATTAACATAATTTTGAGGATTATCAGATATGTGAACCAAAAATCGACGGGCCTTACTGTTCACAACATATTCAATACATACACAATCCACTATTTTAGGTCCAATTTTCACCCTCTTAGGTAAAGGAACCTCTACCTTGGCTAGACACCCCCACACTTTGAAATATTTTAAGTTGAATTTCCTTCATTTCCATTATATGAAATCTATTGTGTTTTATTATGGGGTACCCTATTGAGTATCTTGTTAGCCGTAAGGATGACTTCCCCCCACAGGTTTCGCGGTGAATCAGAACTAACTAACAAAGCATTCATCATTTCCTTTAATGTTTTGTTCTTCTGTTCTGCTAATCCGTTTGATTGTGGTGTATAAGGTACAATAGTTTGATGAATAATATCATATTCCAAACATATCTCTGCAAAAGAAGATTTGTATTCTCCATCCTTATCACTCCGAATCATTTTTATCTTTTGATTTAATTGTTTCTCTACTTCATTTTTGTATTGCTTAATGCATCAATTTCTTCATCCTTACTATAAAGCAAATATACATAATAAAATCGAGTGCAATCATCAATAAATGTTATAAAATATTTTTTCCCACTGCGAGATGGTATTGACTTCATATTTGCATATATCTCTGTGAATTAAGTCTAAAGGTTTTGAATTCCTGTCAACAGACTTATAAGGATGTTTAACAAACTTACATTCAACACAAATTTCACATTTTGATTTATCACATTTGAAGTTAGGCAATACTTCTAAAGTAATCAATGACTTTGTAATTTACATATCCCAAACGGGTATGCCATAAATCATTTGACTTCAATAAGTAATCATAAGCAGAATTCTTATTAATATTGTCAACAACTATTACATTCAGTTTGAAGAGGCCCTCAGTGGGGCAGAAACTAGATTCTTCCTAATAGTAGGGACATTTATAACGATGTTCAAAGTCAACACCTTGTCGGATGTCATTTTCAACATTACTTTCCCAGTTCCTGCAATCATTGTTGTTGTTGTGTTCCCCATGAACAAATCTTCATCGAACTCAGCAAGAGTATATGTTGCAAAGACTTTTTTTGCAGAGTAAATATGTCGAGTGGCACCTGAGTCGTGAAACCACTCCTTGGGATTTTCAACTAAGTGGCACTCCGAGATCATTGCACAGAGGTCATCTACATCTTCCATCTCTTCCATGATGTTTGCTTGACTTTTGCCTTTGTCCTTGTCCTTTCTTGGAGCACGACAGTGAGAAGACTTGTGACCAGCCTTACCACAGTTGTAACAATTACCCTTGAATTTCTTCTTGGCCTGTTCTGACTTCTGTCTGTTGAACTTCTTTCTCTTCTTGTCTTTGGTGTGGGCTTCTTCAACAATATTAACTCTCATTATTGTCGAACTCCCACGAGATTTCTTTTCGGCGTTCTTGTTATCTTCCTCGATTTTGAGCCGAATAACAAGATCTTCAAGCTTCATTTCCTTGCCTTTGTGCTTTAAATAATTCTTGAAGTCATTCCACGAAGGAGGTAACTTCTCAATCATTGCAGCCACTTGAAAACCTTCATTAACTACCATGTCCTCAGCAATCAGATCCAACAGTTTTACTATTTGACATTTTATAGTTTAAAAACTTTGTGATCACAAACTTTTTCAAGCATGCATCATCTATCTTATATTTCTTCTCAAGTGCGTTCCCCAATTCTTTCGAAGATGTCATTGCACTGTAGACATTATATAAGTCATCCTCTAAAGCACTTAAAATGTAACATCTCACACCTAGAAACAACTATAAAGAGTTTAAAATATGAAAATATTGATTTTTGGAAAGAATAAGGAAATCTGGAAATTTTGTCTAAGTTAAGAAAGTGAGTTTTGGCCATTTTCAAACGGCCATAAACCCTAGCTTAGGAGGATTTAGGATCAACTCTTGTTATGGTTAGAAATACCTTGGAGAGATCTTTCTAACGCCGCCGAGTTTGCAAAATTCTGACATCGTATGAATGAGATATGCCTTCCGAAAGTTGGGCTGTTGGATTGAGGAAATGATCAATCCGGATTTAGGGAAGGGAAAAGTAGTCTTTTCTCTAATTAATTTCCTAATTCGTTTTTAGGGATTTATTGGGGTAAAAGCTTATTTTGGTCAGATTAAACAATTATATTCAGGCTTAGGGCTTGGAGAAAAGAGCAAGGAAGAAAGAAAGGGAGAAAAGCCAAGACTCCGTCAAGCTTGCGAGTGGAATTCATTAGGGGTGATCCCTATTAAGGTATGTGAGATTTCTTTCATGTTGGGTTAGTTCACCCACACACTAATTGGTTTCAATTCAGCAATTTGGAGTTGTTTGAATGTTAAGAAAGTGAAGTTCTTGAAGAACATTGTAGAATTCTTGTTGGTTGAATTGTTAATGCTTGGTGGTTGATTTGATTCATGTTTCCGGGCTGTTTTTCGAGTTAGATTGATGGTGTATTGAGGGTACAATTGATCCTAAGTGTTTGGGGAAAGAACTAGGGAAGATTGGAGAGTTTAGAGATGAAAAACGAAAAAGGAAATCGAGGATTTTCTGGGCAAGGGCTTGGGGCGTCGCGCCTGCCAGAGCGCCATAAAAGTTCCACCGAACTTTGGCCTCTAGTGCATCGCACCAGCCAGAGTCCTCTAAAGTTTGAGGGCTGACGACCCGCCCTTCTCAGAGCGCCAGGGACTCCAGTTCTCCCTATCCGTTCCCTACCTTTTCGTACTAGTTTCTAAGCGATGTACCTACATTTTCTAGTTGATTCCAACCCTCTAAGGTATATCTAAACATCATGAAATCATCCATAAACATGAGATCATGAACCTTGAACCCATAATCCAATTCAATGTAAGTTAAGATCAAAGTCAAAGAAGTTAAGAGTCAAGTCTAGAAGTTAAGAAGCAAGCCAAAGCAAAGTTTCTTAAAGTTTTCAAGAGTCCTTATTAAACGTTTCAACTTTGTTTTAAGGCTCAAGTTTCAAGTAAAGCAAAGAATAAGAGTTGATTTCATTTCTCAAAAGTTATTAGGGAACTATGTATTCCAAAAGAAGTTTATAAATGTTTTTCACATTTGAGCAAAGAAAAGGGTACATCGATTCCAAAAGAGTCTTTGGGCTAAACTTTGAGCAATTATCTCAAACTAAAGAAAGAGGTGTTTAAAACACATATGAGCTAAAGTATATTTTGGGAGTAGTATTGAGCACCGAGTTGGGGATGCGAGTTCATATTAACTCAAATCTCCATAAGAACCATGTGGCCAACATAGGATCTAATGGGTCATACTTTTTAGTTGATCACGTAAGTTAAGCTAGTGGATCCACTAAGTTAAGTAAGATCCTATATCAAGGCAAGGTATAGGATGGTCCTTGGGCAACGTGAGGTAAAACATTGTATCATCACTAGGGCTCATAGAGGTGGTTGTCGGTTAAAGAATCTCCCACAAAAGTTATATTACTTTTATATACAAGTAAAGTTGAGCTTGTTATCGCTTTATCTTTAACGAACTAAGTTGTTTACACTATTTTACAAGCTATATGCTATATATATATATATATTGCAAGTGTCTTATTACTTTATATTGAGTTCAGTTATTCATGAGTTAAACAGAGCCAAGGTAAGTGTTCATTTGTACTCCTTTCAAGCTTAAGTTGTTGTTTAGCATTCCAACTCGCATACTCGTACATTTAATGTACTGATGTTAGTTGGCCTGCATCTTATTATGATATAGACATAAGTAACCAGGATCAATATCCAGCGCGTCGTTGATCCAGTTGAGCACTCCAGAGTCAGTGGTGAGCCTCATTGCATCCTGAAGGACTCTTTTATTTCACTTTCCTAGTTTTTCTTTATTAGTATGTTGTGGGGTCTGTCCCAATATCCATCTCAGTATTATAGAGGCATCATAGACAGTCAGACAGTTAGTATTGAGTATCTCATCTATGTATTTGAAGATACTTTGTTTTGAGACATAAGTTGCCATGTTGGCTAAGATAATATCATTAAAACTATTGCATTGAGTTATTCTGTTGAGTTAAGTCTTCCGCTGAGTTAAGTAAGCCAGGTCAAGGGTCCGCTTGGGGCCAGCGATGGTCTCCGAGTGCTGACCACGTCCAGGGTGTAGGCTCGGGGCGTGACAAACTTGGTATCAGAGCCCAGAGTTCAAGAGTCCTTGGGAGTCTATGAAGCCGTGTCTGTAGAGTCCTAGTTATCGGTGTGAAGCGCGCCACATCTATAATTAGAAGACTGCAACATTTAGGAAATTCTTCACTTCCTTCATATCCATTTCGTGCGTTAGAGAATATCTCTAAAAGTTTCCCTCTAATTCATGCTTGTGCGCGCTTCAGATAACCATGCCTCCATGAAGAGCAGCATGAGTTCGTCCAGCTAGGAGAGATATTGAACCACAAGAGCATGGGGTACCTAATGCACCAAACCTGCAACCTCAAGGCGAGGTCACTATTGCTGAATTCCGTGAGGCTATCCGGATGCTGAGCCAAGCTGTGACTAACCAGGTTGGGAAGCCAAGAGGACCATGGTAAGATGAGGCAGACACTTCAAGGATTCGCGAATTCTTGAGAATAAATCCTCCAAGTTTCACTGGTTTGGTCACCACTGAGGATCTGGAAAATTTTGTTAAGGAACTGAAGAAGTTTTTTGAGGTGATGCATGTTGCTGACACTGGAAGGGTTGAACTAGCTGCATATCAACTGAAGGATGTTACTAGAACATGGTTCGATCAGTGGAAAAGGGGTCGACCTGAGAATGCACCACCTGCTAGTTGGGTAACTTTTGAAGAAGCCTTCTTAGGGCGTTTCTTTCCTCGAGAACTGAAGGAGGCTAAGGTACGAGAGTTTCTTACACTGAAACATGATTCTTTGAGCGTACATGAGTATGGGTTGAAGTTCACCCAGTTGTCCCGCTATGCTCCTAAAATGGTTAAGGACATGAGGAGCAAAATGAGCTTGTTTGTTGCTGCCTTGGGTCGTCTGTCAAGCAAAGAGAGTAGGGCAGTGATGTTGATAGGTGACATAGACATATCAAGGCTGATGGTTAATGTGCAGCAGGTTGAAGAGGAGAAGTTGAGGGACAGAGCATAGTATAGAAGCAAGAAAGCTAAGACTGGGAACGAGTTTGGGCAGCAGATGGGCAGTGTGAATCATTCGTCCTTTCAGAAGCAAAAGGGGCCAGCACCATCATCTGCTAGTGCACATACACCCAGGAACAGAGGTGACTATAATGGCCAGAATTCGCAGAACTTCAGGGCTAAACCAGCACAATCCCAAGGTAGTGTGGCACAAGGAGGTAGTTTGACTCCTGCCTGTGCTAGGTGTGGTAGAACCCACCCAGGTAAATGTCATGATGGCCAGACAGATTGTTTTAAGTATGGACAAGAGGGTCACTTCATAAAGGAGTTCCCTAAGATCAAGCAAGGTAGTGGAAATCCGGGGAATAGGCCCCAATCTTCATCAGTTGCACCACCAGACAGGGCTGCACTAAGAGGAGCTACTTCTGGTACTAGCGGAGGAGCAAACCGCCTTTATGCAATCACCAGACGCCAAGAGCAAGAGAACTCTCCAGATGTTGTCACTGGTATGATCAAAGTCTTTGCTTTTGATGTTTATGCTTTGCTGGACCCAGGATCAAGTTTATCTTTTGTGACCCCTTATGTTGCAAATAAGTTGAGATTCTTCCTGAGAAACTTTGTGAACCCTTTTGTGTTTCTACGCCTGTTGGGGAGTCTATTCTAGCTAAGCGGGTTTATCGTGATTGTGTCATTTCCATCAATCACAAAGACACCATGACTGATTTAGTTAAGTTAGACATGGTGGATTTCGATGTAATTCTAGGTATGGACTGGTTTCATGCTTGTTATGCATCAATAGATTGTAGAACTCGAGTTGTCAAGTTTTATATTCCTAATGAGCCAGTTATAGAGTGGAGTAGTAGTTCAGCAGTGCCTAAGGGTCGTTTCATTTCGTACCTTAAGGCAAGAAAGTTGGTTTCCAGTGGGTGTGTCTATCACTCAGTCCGAGTTAATGACTCAAGTGTTGAGGTACCTCCCATTCAGTCAGTTCCTATAGTAAGAGAATTTCCAGAAGTTTTTCCTGATGATCTACCCGGAGTCCTTCCTAAGAGAGAAATAGACTACGGTAGAGACATCATTCCAAATACTCGCCCTATCTCTATTCCGCCATACAGAATGGCACTAGCAGAGTTGAAAGAGTTGAAAGATCAGTTAAAAGATCTATTAGATAAGGGTTTTATTCGACCAAGTGTCTCACCTTGGTGCACTCCGGTCTTGTTTGTGAGAAAGAAAGATGGTTCCCTTCGGATGTGTATAGATTACTGTCAATTAAATAAGGTTACCATCAAGAATAAGTATCCTCTTCCAAGAATAGATGATTTATTTGATCAACTTCAGGGTGCCACCTATTTTTCGAAAATTGATCTCAAATCAGGCTACCATCATTTGAAAGTTAGGGAATGTGACATTCCAAAGACAGCATTCAGGACTAGATATGGTCATTATGAGTTCTTGGTCATGTCCTTTGGTTTGACCAATGCACTAGCACCGTTCATGGATCTTATGAACATAGTCTTCAAACCACATTTAGATATGTTTGGCATCGTCTTCATTGATGACACACTAATCTATTCAAGGAATGAAGAAGATCATGCTAGTCACCTCAGAATAGTTCTTCAGACCTTGAAAGATAAGGAGTTGTATGCCAAGTTCTCTAAGTGTGAATTTTGGCTTGAGTCTGTGGCATTCTTAGGCCATATTGTGTCAGGAGAAGGAATTAGAGTTGATACTCAAAAAATTGAGGCAGTGCAGGATTGGCCTAGACCCACATCTCTAACTGATATTAGGAGTTTCTTGAGTTTGGCTGGCAATTATAGGAGATTTGTTGAGGGTTTCTCGTCCATTTCGTCTCCTTTGACGAAGTTGACTCAGAAAACAGTGAAGTTTCAATGGTCTGAAGCTTGTGAGAAAATTTTTCAGGAATTGAAGAAGAGGTTGACTAGTGCCCCAGTTTTGACCTTACCATAGGGTACTCAATGTTTTGTGGTGTATTGTGATGCATCTAGAGTTTGTTTGGGTTGTGTATTAATGCAGAATGGCAAAGTCATAGCTTATGCTTCCAGACAGTTGAAAGTTCATGAGAAGAACTACCCAACCCATGACTTAGAGTTGGCTGCTGTAGTATTTGCTTTGAAGATATGGCGTCGCTATTTGTATGGTGTTCATGTTGATGTGTTCACTGATCACAAGAGCTTACAATATGTGTTTACTCAGAAAGAGCTCAATCTCAGGCAGAGAAGGTGGTTGGAATTACTCAAGGATTATGACATGAGTATTCTTTACCACCCAGGTAAGGCTAATGTGGTTGCCGATGCTTTAAGCAGGTTATCTATGGATAGTACCACCCATGTTGAGGAAGAAAAGAGGGAGTTAGCCAAAGATGTGCACAGACTTGCACGCCTGGGAGTCAGACTTATGGATTCCACAGAAGGAGGAATAGTGGTGACGAACGGGGCAGAATCATCACTAGTGTCAGAAGTGAAGGAAAAGCAAGACCAAGACCCCGTTTTGCTTGACTTGAAGGCAAATGTTCAAAAGCAAAAAGTATTAGCTTTTGAACAAGGGAGAGATGGTGTGTTGAAATACCAATGTAGATTGTGTGTACCAATGGTGGATGAACTCCAAGAGAGAATCATGGAGGAAGCTCATAGCTCCAGATACTCCATCCATCCGGGTTCCACCAGAATGTACCGTGATTTGAGAGAAGTATATTGGTGGAATGGTATGAAGAAGGACATTGCTGAATTTGTTGCTAAGTGCCCAAATTGCCAACAAGTGAAAGTAGAGCATAAAAAACCTGGTGGTTTGGCTCAAAATATAGAACTTCCAGAGTGGAAGTGGGAGATGATTAATATGGCCTTCATCACAGGGTTACCAAGGTCTCGCAGGCAACATGATTCTATTTGGGTGATTGTCGACAGAATGACAAAATGAGCCTACTTTTTGCCGGTGAAGACTACTAACTCAGTAGAAGATTATGCTAAATTGTATATTTAGCAGGTGGTAAGAATTCATGGAGTTCCAATCTCCATTATCTCAGATTGAGGTGCACAATTTACTGCACAATTCTGGAAATCTTTTCAGAAAGATTTGGGGTCAAATGTGAACTTGAGTACTGCCTTTCATCCTCAGACAGATGGACAAGCAGAGCATACTATTCAGACATTAGAAGATATGTTGAGGGCTTGTGTGATTGATTTCAAAGGTAATTGAGATGATCACCTACCTCTCATTGAATTCTCTTACAACAACAGTTATTATTCTAGCATCCAGATGGCTCCATATGAAGCTCCTTATGGGAGAAGATGCAGATCTCCTATTGGATGGTTTGAAGTTGGGGAAGCAGGGTTGATAGGACCATATTTAGTTCACCAAGCCATGGAGAAGGTGAAGGTGATTCAGGAGAAGTTGAAAACGGCGCAGAGTTGTCAAAAATCCTACACAGATGTTAGGAGAAGGCCACTAGAGTTCGAAGTAGATGATTGGGTGTATTTGAAGGTTTCACCCATGAAGGGTGTGATGAGGTTTGGTAAGAAAGGGAAACTTAGTCCCCGGTATATTGGACCTTATTGCATAGTCAAGAGGATTGGCAATGTAGCTTATGAGTTGGAGCTACCACAAGAGTTAGCAACGGTGCATCCGGTGTTTCACATCTCTATGTTGAAGAAGTGCATGGGAGATCCTTCATTGATAGTGCAAACTGAAAATGTTGATATTAAGGATAATATATCTTATAAGGAGATTCCAGTTCAGATTTTAGATCGCCAAGTTCGCAACTTGAGAACAAAAAAAGTTGCATCAATCAAAGTCCTTTGGAGGGACCAATTTGTTGAAGAAGCTACTTGGGAAGCTGAAGAGGATATGAAGAAGAGATATCCACATCTCTTTGAATCCGGAGAAAATTCAAATCAAGGTACTAATGCTCTTCTTAGTACTAGCTAAATTATGAGTATACATGTGTTACTTGCTTTTGCTTGTTGAGTGTTGAACTTGATGTTGCTACCCTTAGCTTAGTGAAATAAAGCTCATTCGAGGATGCATGTTCCCAAGGGGGAGATATTGTAACATCTCGCACCTAGAAACGACTATAAAGAGTTTAAAATATGAAAATATTGATTTTTGGAAAGAATAAGGAAATTTGGAAATTTTGTGCAAGTTAAGAAAGTGAGTTTTGGCCATTTTCAAATGGCCATAACTCATAGCTCAGAAGGATTTAAGAGCAGATCTTGATATGGTTGGAAATCCCTTGGAGAGATCTTTCCAACAACGCTGAGTTTGCAAAATTCCGACATCGTTAGAATGAATATGCCTTCCGGAAATTGGGCTGTTGGATTGAGGAAAGGCTCAATCCGAATTTAGGGAAGGGCAAAGTAGTATTTTCTCTAATTAATTTCCTAATTCATTTTTAGGGATTTATTGGGGTAAAAGCTTATTTAGGTCAGCTTAGAAAATTATATTCACGCTTAGGGCTTGGAGAAAAGAGCAAGGAAGAAAGAAAGGGAGAAAAGCCAAGATTCTGTCAAGCTTGAGAGTGGAATTCATCGGGGGTGATCCCTATTAAGGTATGTGAGATTTATTTCGTGTTGAGTTAGTTCTCCCACACACTAACTGGTTTCAATTCAGCAATTTGGAGTTGTTTGAATGTTAAGAAAGTGAAGTTCCTGAAGAACATTGTAGAATTCTTGTTGGTTGAATTGTTAATGCTTGGTGGTTGATTTGATTCATGTTTCCGGGCTGTTTTTCGAGTTAGATTGATGGTGTATTGAGGGTACAATTGATCCTAAGTGTTTGGGGAAAGAACTAGGGAAGATTGGAGAGTTTAGAGATGAAAAACGAAGAAGGAAATCGAGGATTTTCTGGGCAAGGGCTTGGGGCGTCACGCTTGCCAGAGCGCCACAAAAGTTCCTCTAAACTTTGGCCTCTGGCACGTCGTGCCAGCCAGAGTCCTCTGAAGTTTGAGGGCTGACGCCCCGCACCTCTCAGAGCACTAGGGACTCCAGTTCTCCCCATCCGTTCCCTACCTTTTCGTACTAGTTTCTAAGCGATGTACCTACATTTTCTAGTTGATTCCACCAACCCTCTAAGGTACATCTAAACATCATGAAATCATCCATAAACATGAGATCATGAACCTTGAATCCATAATCCAATTCAAGGTAAGTTAAGATCAAAGTCAAAGAAGTTAAGAGTCAAGTCTAGAAGTTAAGATGCAAGTCAAAGCAAAGTTTCTTAGAGTTTTCAAGAGTCTTTATTAAACGCTTCAACTTCGTTTTAAGGCTCAAGTTTCAAGTAAAGCAAAGAGTAAGAGTTGAGTTCATTTCTCAAAAGTTATTAGGGAACTATGTATTCCAAAAGAAGTTTATAAATGTTTTTCACATTTGTGCAAAGAAAAGGGAACATCGATTCCAAAAGAG
>JAJOOF010006867.1:0-15313 GCA_029582545.1 Solanum lignicaule | reverse complement strand
TCTAATATGAAAAGGATTCATCTAAAAAGTATGATCCTTTTCTACCCATGGTGGCTAACATGGTTCTATGGGGGCTGTGGGTTCTTTGAACGCTCCCCCAATTCGGTGCTCGATACTACTCCCAAAAATGTACTGGCTCTTATGTTTTTAAAACATATGTCTTCCTGTTGATTGAGATAATTACTCAAAAAAAAACTATCCCGAAGGCTCTTTGGAAATCTCAGTTTCCAACCTTGTTTAAATGTAAAGACATTTCTTTAAAACTTCTTTGGGAATACATAGTTCCCTAATAACTTTGAGAAAATGAACTCAACTCTTTACTCTTTACTTTACTTGAAACTCTTTACTTTACTTGAACTCTTGCCTTGATGTGAAACTCTTAAGTTAACATGAAACTCTTAACTTTTGACTTGACTTGAAACTCAATACTTTTCACTCGACTTGAAACTCTATACTTAACTTGGAACTCTATACTAACTTGGAACTTGAGCCTTAGAATGAAGTTAAAACGTTCAATGAAGACTCTTGAAAAGTTTGAAGACTTGCTTTGACTTACTTAACTTTTAAGTTTAACTTCTAACTTCACTTGACTTGGAAACTAACTTCACTTGACTTGGAATCTAACTTCACTTGAATTGGAAACTAACTTCACTTGAATTGGAAACTAACTTCACTTGAATTGGAATCTAACTTCACTTGAATTGGAATCTAACTTCACTTGAATTGGAAACTAACTTCACTTGAATTAGAATCTAACTTCACTTGAATTGGAAACTAACTTCACTTGACTTGGATTATGGATTCAAGGGTAATGATCTCATGTTTACGACACTTCTCATTTTCTTACTCACTTGCTCGAGTCTTGAAACAAGTTACTAGAAATTGTAGATGACTCCTCACAAAGACTCAAAGGGATTTCCTTAGAATATTTGAAAGAATTCTCAAAACATAACTCTCAACTCTACCTTGAATTATGAATTATGAATTCAAGATTTTGATCATGTTAGGAATGACTTTGTAGGTGTTTAGAAGTAACTTAGAGTAGTTAGAATCGAAAAGAAGTGAATGCGCACTTTAAATGAACTCAAATGGGGCAACCGACGACAACTGGATGGGGCAGGTGACCCTGGCGCCATGGGTGGCGCGGGGCGCCAGCCCCTAAACTTCAGAGGTGAGTTTGGGGCGCTCTGGCAGGCGCATCGCGCCAGGCCCCCAACCCAGAAATTTCAGCAAGCTCGTTTTCTCATTTTCTCACCTTATTTCACCTAAAATCGAATGGTTTCTTCCCCAAATCACTTAGAATCATTAGAACCCTCAATATACCATAGATTCAACTCAAAAACACCACCCAAATCATGCCTCAAATCAACAAGAACTTCAACAACACAATCAACAACATCAACACCACAACCAACAACTTCAACAAAATATAACCAATAACCTCAACAACTATAACCAACAACTTCAACAACACATCTAATCTTTTCTCTATAATAAAAGGAGCTCGGTGTGTGGGGGAAAGGATCAACCCACACTAAAAGGTCACATACCTTTATAGGGATCACCCCCGACGATACCACGACGATCTTCTTGCTTGATCTCCTCTTCTTCTCTCAAAACCCTCACTCTCACTCTTTTAAAAAGGGACAAAAATGATCCAAACATCAGTCTAACACCTCAATATAACCCAAAGAAATGATTAGGGAAAAGACCAAAATACCCTTAAAATTTTCGGACTAAACAAACTGCACTGTGCGACTGTGCCAACAGCCCAACTTCCAAAGGGCATAAGTCACTCATACGAACTCGGAATCAAGAAAACTCGGTGGCGTTGGAAAGATTATTCCAAGGGATTTCCATAAATAACTAGAAATTTGCCTAAATCATTCTGAGCTAGGAGTTACGACTGCTCAAAGTTGACCAAAAACTCACCTTTTTTTCCATAGCCAAATTTTCCAGATTCTTTCCAAAATGACTATTTCCAATTCAAATCTTCTTGGAACTCAATGTGCTACATCTAGGGATATTAACTTAACACTCAAGAAATTTTATTCCTCGGTAAAATCTCACTCCACATGAAGGACGGCTCGAGTCTTAGTTCAAAAAATTCTCTGGGGTGTTACAATGAAGCAGCGGCGAGTTGTAGTAAATACTTAAAGGTGAAATGTGTGTCTTATATTTGTGCGTGGATGCTGTGGGCAAAGAAATATGAGTGTTCGAATAGATTTCGTATCTACAAGTATATTGGCGATCACAGTTGCGGTGTTGAACATGCCATCAACAGCCATAGAAAACTCTCGACCAAAGTCATTGCGTTACTTTGTGTGAATCTTTATCGCGATGGCAAGGGTCCAAGTGTTAAAGAGATTCATAGGACTATTTTTGATTTATTTCATTGTAGTCCAAGCTATTGGAAATATTGGAAGCGAGGTGTGATTGCCAAGGAAATGGTTCGAGGGACAGCGGAGCACGAATATTCATGCTTACCGACATTTTCATATATGTTCGACCCTCTTAATGTTGGTTCTAGCTATTGTATCATGTGGTAAGCGGGGATACTCATAGATTTATGTATTACTTCTTAGCTTTTGGTGCTTGCATTAGGGGATTTTCCCTCATGAGAAAGGTAATTGCGGTTGACGACACTCATTTACATGGTAAATACGAGGGAGTATTGTTGAGTGTTGTTGCACAAGATACAGAGAATCATGTTTATCCAATTGCATTTTGTGTCGTGAACAAAGATAACGATGCATCTTGGACATTCTTCTTTGAAAAGTTGAAGGATATTGTGGTCGATGAATCAGATTTATGTTTTATTTCTACACAAGAGCATTGCCAATGGTATTGCAAAGGTTTACAATCATGCTCATCACGGATATTGCATGAGGCACCTCGATGAAAATCTTTGGGTAAATTACCAATGTGGAGATTTCCTCTATCTATACTACAACGCGACAAAGACATATTCTTTGGAGGAGTTCAACGATCATTTTTTGGAATTCAAGGACAAATCCCCCGAGGAAACCTTTGTCCTTGAGCATGATGTTGATTTTGAAAAGTGTAGAAGAGCACATTTACCAGGCAACATGTATGACGTGATGACCACAAATATTGCCGAGTCACTCAACGCTATGTTGATAGACGAGAGAGAGTACCCCGTGACATCCATATTTAATTCGATTGCTAAGAGATTTGGAGAATTGTTTAGGGAGAGGCATGCATATGTCCTTAAATCAAAGGGTAATAAAATGGTGCTGGTTGCCGAAAGGATCGTAAGAAAAAAAATGATCGAGGGTGACTCCTTGTACGTAGAGAACATAACTGGGGATGAAAATCAATTCACCGTGTCCGGCACAGGTTCTACTTCCACTGTTAACCTACTGAAAAAGTCACGTTCTTGTAGGGAATATGACTTGGTCAAGATACCGTGCGCTCATGCAATGGCTGCTTTGAGATCGAAGCATGGAGATGAGTATGGTATGATCATCTATGAATATTCTTCGCCTTTATATAAAGCTGAAACATACCTCCTTGCATACTCTGAATCTATTAATGTTGTCCCTATCGAATCGGAATGGTGTGTGCCAATATTCTTCCACCCCTTGTCGATACCAAGCTTGGAAGGAAGAAAAAAAAATGTGTAAAAGGTGTCGGTGAAAATTTCAAAAGCAAGAGGAGGAACAAATGTTCAATTTGTAAGAGATCAGGATACAAGAGAACCACATGTATGAACAACAATAAATCTTAGATAGATTTGACTAATTATGTTTTTGTAACTAAGCTACTGGATGTGAAGGTGCTGTTTATTTTGGACCCCAATATTTTGGTCAATGTAATGTCAATTATTATCAAATTTACTCATGATGTAGATGACCTACATTTAGTACACTGTCTATTAATATTTATTATTGAGTCCACTTGTTGTGTATTAATGTGTGTATAATTAATATATGGAAATTTATGATAATGCAATGATTTTAATGTATGCATTAGAATGTAGTTTTTCCCAAAATATTTATTTTTATATTTTTTCCCCACTAAAATTGTGAATTTTTCTCATGCATGTTGTTTTTAATGCCCAAAATAAAAAAATGCATAATAAATAACCTATGCATAACTAATCAAACATATAACTAATACAAGTAAGACTTAGATATACACTTCACCAAACGACACGTTAAAGAATTGTCAAAAAATCATACGTTGACATTGAAAAAGTAGTAATTTGTACTTTGTTACCGTTGTAAAATTTGGATAATTGAGTATTGTCACTGTTGGTCAAAATATATAGATAATTAAGACAGTGGATACTTGTTCACGTGCTTGATTTATATTGTAACAACGACATCTACACTTCAACACAAATAAGGTATATATGGGTTGATATCATGATCCAAAAATGATCTATACTGCACCTACTAGAATATGACGCTTAAATATAAACCGTAGCTAGTATAATTTAAAAGGGAGAATGATTAACTAATAATAAACTATATTATTCAAATTTATTCAATTAAATAAGTTTAAACAAATCATTTAAGGGTTCACATACATTGGGGGTGGAGATAAATGATGTATGAGAAAGAGTTGTAGTTATACAATCAACATCTTCAATGTAATGTGTGAGCAAACACAAGAATGTTGAGAGAAGGTTGATTGTTCAACCCCAAATCTTCCAAAACATCATGTAAGGTTTCATACAAATTGAGGGTGGTGATCAATAATGTATGGGTGGTGATCAATAAATCATTGTGGTTGAACAATCAACATTCTCTCAACATACTTGTGCTTTCTCACACATTACATTGAAGATGTTGATTGTATAACTACAACTCTTTCCATATATCATTTATCTCCATCCCCAATGTATGTGGACCCTTAAATGATTGTTTAAACTTATTTAATTGAATAAATTTCAATAATATAGTTTATTATTAGTTAATCATTCTCCCTTTTAAATTATACTAGCTACGGTTTATATTTAAGCGTCATATTCTAGTAGGTGCAGTGTAGATCATTTTTGGATCATGATATCAACCCGTATATACCTTATTAGTGTTGAAGTGTAGATGTCGTTGTTACAATATAAATCAAACACATGAACAAGTATCGATTGTCTTAATTATCTATATATTTTGACCAACAGTGACAATACTAAATTATCCAAGTTTTACAACGGTAACAAAGTACAAATTGCTACTTTTTCAACGGTAACATTTGCTTTTTTAGTGTATAAAAAGAAGGATTCATGAACTCCTCCATCTTATTCTATTTTAAAATACTTAAACATCTCTTTTAATTATGTCTCAAGCTTCTCAAACATTCAATGCAAAAAAGTCTTACGTTTGTCGTTGTGGTAATTCAACTACGTTGAGGACTTCACACACCGATACGAATCCAGGTCGATAAGTTTTTAACTGTTCAGTTAGTGCATGCTCTTTTTTTAAGTGGCTTGAAAATGATTCATCAACGAGCAGCCCATCAAAATTGAGTCTGAGACTCGAGACATCAAAATTTCAAGGCGTTATCAAATTTCAGATATTAGAAAGGTTTCGAACTTCGAAGAAAATAGGAATTTGCTATTGCTTTATTCAAAGAAGTCGAAGAGCAGAGAAATCACTTGAAAAGATTGCTAAAATACACCGAAATAGATAGGGATCAACTAAAACAAAGGTTGATATTGGCTGAACAAAAAGAGAAAGACCTAAAAATAATATTGTATGATTTGTTGTTAATGGTTGTTTTTGGAAATGTGTAACATGGATGCAGTAGTATATTCTTATATCTTTTACTCATGTAGTATTACAGTCTATTAATAAAATGAAGTCTTTCTTGTATGGTAAGACAATGCATTATATATACAATTTAAAGTCGATAACTGGCAACAATATCCATCAAAACAAAAATAACATTTACATAATCCAAATGTCTTAAAAGGCACTTCAAAAACCAACTACTTCAACAACCAATTGTCTTAATAGTCAACCACCAAAAACCAACCATTTAAAAAACCAATTGTCTTAATCATCAACCACCAAAAACCAACAATTTCAAAAACCAATGTCTTAAAATCCACTACAAAAATAAATTGTCTTAAAAAATCAATATCTTACTCATCACCATTGAGCTCACCATTGAGCTCTATAACAATAGCCATCACGTCCACTGAAATTTCTTCTTCTACCTGCTTCTCCTCTTCTTTTTCTTGATCTTTTTCCTGCTTCTCCTCTTTTTTTTCTTCTTCTTTCTTCTCTTCGATCTCCTCTTCTTTGTTTTCTTCTTCTTTCTTCTCTTCTTTTTCTTCCATCTTCTCCTCCTCTTGTTGTTTCTCTCCTTCTTTCATCTCTTCTACAACTTCATTAACTTCTTCTGCAAAGTACTCATCAACTGCAACAAGATCTTCATCGATTATTGCTAATGGAGGGGTTTCATCAACATCAACTGTAGCACCATCATTATCAACTGTTGGTGTTGTATAGTCTTTATCAACCGCTGCAAGATCAGTGGCTTAACATTCTTACAAATAAATTATCTTACACAAATAGTATATAAATTAGTTTACCTTCATTTTTCTTGTTCTTTTGAGATCTCCTCAATTTATCATCTCGTATAAATGCAACAACTTCCATCATTGATAGTTTAAGGGATGCAATACGCTCACATAAATTATCATCTTTATTTTTCTGTCCACTCAAAACAGAATTCTCACAAGGTTGGTCGGAATTGTCTCACCCAATATTTCATCCTCATTGTTCTCTTTTGCAGAAGTGAGGATGATGACACCTTTCAAATTGGCCTTTAAGACATCAATGATTGTGTCCTTCACTTCGTCCGTATGGCTTTAATGTTGCCATATAATTTTGTTTTGTCTTACGGACAGTAGGTATGAGGTATGGATGCACAATCTACAAAAAAAATAAAAATAGTACAAGTCCTTCACTAATTTACAAATATTGCTAGATAATAATAAATAAATTTATACCTTTGTACTTCTCCCTTTGTACTTAAATGGATCACCTTCGACAATATTATCACTCTTTGTCATGTGCCATCTAAGTAAACGGGGAATGGGCAGAGGAGAATCCAAGGACTTCTTTGCTTACTTACCAAGATGAGGAAACGCCTTATATATCAAAACCTGAAATTAATAAAATAACAAATAAATAAACAGAGACTATGAAATACTATATAAATATATAAGAGTTTATTACAAATCAAGTACATAATTGATAATAAGTACTAGAAATGCCCAGGGGAAGCCATACAGAGCATACGATGCATTCCTTCTTTCATTATACACTTCACTCTACTTCTTCAAATTAATTTTGTTCTTCAAATACTTCACTGTTAAATCAAAACACTCTTTCCTCCACGAATAACTCTTGATAAAATCTAAATCATCGACCATCTTTATGTAGTTTGAATCCACAATCTTATATCGATTGTGGGCAAGCAGCATCGAGTGGACGAACCAAACTATAAAGCACTTCAACTTCTGCTCCTTATTCAATCTAGTACCCTTAATCAAACTCATCAACTTTGTAGTACTGATATTCTTATTCTTGGTCACTTTATAATAAAATTTCTCAGTTTATAAAGTACTTTTGTCAGTTTTGCATCACGGGGGTATGCTGAGCAATTCATCCCCGTAATTAATGCAAACTCTTTTAAACCAAAACAAGCAGGCTTATCATTCACACAGAACCACATCTCATGCAATTTTTATCATTTTTCACATGTCGCAACAACATATAATGGACCATCTGTCCATTGAACTTGTAATATTCTGGAATATACCTTAAATGTCCAAAACAAGTATCTTTAAAGTCATTATAAATTTTTTCTTGAACTAAAATATTTCTAAAATCACGATAAAGAGTCATTCTTGCTCTGACAAATTTTTTTGCTGGAAACGATCCTAACTCATCCATCCATGTCGTTAGATTATAAGACTTACCAGAGATTTCTCTTGCACAAATTGGCAAGGACAGGGGATCATCATCCTCATCTCCAGTATCTCAGCTATCTCTACTACTCTCCTCATCTCCACTGTCAATTTTTTCTTCACTAGATTCAACATCATCAGTAGCCTGGGCACTACTGTCCTCATAGTTGTCAATCTCAACCATTGTATCAGAATCCGAGTTAGACTTAGGTTCTTCAACTACAATTTTTTTCTTTTTTGAAGATCTTGAAACTTCTTCAGCCTTTCTTTTCTTGTTTTTAGAAGGCTTAGGAACAGATCCTTTAACGATGCTGCCTCTAGTTTTAGCCATACTGTATTATATACAAAAACATAATTTTCATATCAAAATATCGACCACTAGTCTATTAATACAAACAGAGTAATGCTAAAAAAATATGAAAAAAGTACCAGTTCCAACAAAAATCGACAATGCCATTGACATACACACCATTAAAGTCGACCAAAATACAGTAAAAACTTTCAAATCGATAGGCTAGATAAACATAAAAAATCAAAAATTTGATAAACATAAAAAATCAAAAAATTCTATGCATGATCCAAAGTAAAACGTCAGTAATGATTATGAATAAAAAGCATGAACTAAAACGAGTGAGATTTTCAGAACTTTAAGCAAACATCTAAACTTCGCTACACTATTGCAATAAAAAAATTAAATAGGCTAAAAGCTATTGAAAAAATGATTAAACTTACTTCAGACGAAGAAGATTGAAAAAGATCCAACTGAACTTGGGAAGAAGATTGAAAAAGATTCAACTGAACTTGAGAATAAGATTGATGAAAAATAGACAAACTCCACTTCGTTTTTCAGGAACGATTATAGGATCTCTTGTTTCTTTGTGTTTTCAATAATGGAAGATGGAAGACTTGTGTTGGAGAATGATCAGTTTTATGAAGGTTGATGATTTCGGTAAAGAAGGTTTATGGAAGACGAAGAGTTCTCTGATAACGTATTCTGAGGTTTCCTTGGAAAATGTTAACCTATTTTATTAAATAATTTTTATATTCCTTGGGATTGCAATATAATTATTTGGAGGGATGAATTTATTTAATGTTGAAGTGTTGGGATGAAAATGTTATTTTACATACTTGTTTTTTTATTCCCCAAGTTCTTAAAGTGATGAAAAGGCCCATGACCTCACAACCCAGCCCCACTTTTTTACTTTTTCTAACCCTAACCCTAAAAATTAAATCAAAAAGAAATTAAGTGGCTATTGTGCAAATTAAAATTTGGGGGCGCCCCCATGCCAATTAATCTCCAGTGTGTCACATCCCGCCACTTCACAGTTCAAATTTGGCATCGGAAAAAGGGAGAAAAATCTAGAGTTGTGGGGAGGTTAGTAGAACACTCTAGAATTTCCTAGACCTTTCCTTAGAATACTCTATAATAACTTAGAAGATGTCTTAGAAAGCCTTAGAATTCTCTAGAAGTCTAGAGAATTCTAGAACATGGACCAAAGTGTAATTATTAGAGAGACTTGTAAAGTAAATTTTATTTGTACTTTAGCCCCTAGGTTGTAGTATAAATAGATGGGGCATTCATTTGTAAGGCATCCACGCTTGAAGCAAGCAAGCAAGTTGTAAAGTATTCTCCGAGCAATACAAAGCCTTCTTCCAAATCTTTCCAAGTATTTCTTTACATTCTCTTAGCGATCTAGCTTCAAAGGGTTTACTTGAGCTTACAAGATCGTGAAAGATTCGTGAGTAAGTTGTCAAGTGTCGCATAGAACATTAGTGAGACTCTAAGTCCGTGACAACGTGGTATCAGAGCAAAAATTTGTACTAAGGAAATGATTAATGGAGGAGACGTTAACACCGCTAGCACCACTAACGTCAGGCTGGAAGGTGGAAAGAAGAATCGCAAGGGAAAGAAGCACCAAAAGAGTAATAAGGAAATGTTGCTCGACCCCACACCAAGCAAGGCGCTAACATCTCAACCACATTCGACCACCGAAGCAAGTGACGATGAACTTGGCGAGGAGGCCATTGACGTCACCGCCAGAGAGGAATGGGTCGCAAGGGTTGAAATGGCAAGGCAGAATGTGGAGATATTAGGCCATCGTTTGAACATAGCTGATGGCAAGTTTAAAACTCTTGAGGACTTCACTCTTGAGGAGACTGATAACCTCCACAAGGAGTTGGATCAGAGACGCCAGCGTGCCGAGTTCGAGATGAAGGAGACTATCACTTCCTTGGAGTGTCGGCTCATGAAAGTGTTGAGCACGACCATGAAGGTCGAGATGAAAACACTCAAGAAGAGCGCGGCAATTGGAGGATCGTCATCGTTCGATCGAGATAGGGAGGCCAAGGTCGAGGCTCCCAAGCCACCTATGTTCAAAGGCGTCCGTGACGCGCAAGAGGTAGAGAATTTCCTGTGGCACTTGGAGAATTACTTCAAGTGTAACCGAGTGAAGAGCGACGAAAACAAGATCAACACCACTGTTTTGTACCTCTCAGAGATGGCCATGCTATGGTGGAGGCGTAAAGAGTCCGAGCGAAATAGGGAAGGGGTCGTGCACCATTAACACTTGGGAGCAATTCCGAGACGAGTTCAAGAAAGCCTTCTTCCCTAACAACGTCATCTATGAGGCGAAGCGCAAGTTTAGGGAGTTGAAGCAGACATGCAGCATTCAGGCGTACGTGAATGAGTTCACCACCTTCACACTTCAAATTCCTAACCTCACGGATGATGATATGTTGTTCCACTTCATGGATGGGTTGCAAAATTGGGCCAGGACGGAGTTGGAACGCCGACTGGTCAGGACTATTGATGAAGCCATCACGCAGGCCGAAACATTTACAGACTTTAGGTATGAAAAGCCTGACAGAGCCAGATGAGAGGAAGTGAGAGGTAGTCATGACCATGGTGGGGGAGATCGTGGAAAAGTCGAGGAGCAGTGGCCACATCCCAAGAATCATGATACCTACAAGTCTGATTGTAAGAAGTTTGGACGTCAAAGCAATGTGGAGAAAAAGACTGAGCCTACAAAGAGGAACGGCTGCTACATATCCGTTGGTTCGCACGACAATGTGAGGTGCCCTAAACTGAAGAGCCTTGGTGCTATCCTGCGAGAGCGGAAGGAGAAGCTGCACATGACCAAGGACAAGGTGCAGAGACGACGCAGTTGGGATTGATAGGATTATGTGGAGCCATCACGAAGTAGCCAGGGAAGCAGAGAATACGGCGAGCAGTATGTCGGCATCACGATCAATGGAAGACCCACTCATGCTATGGTCAACATGGGTGAAGAGGCCAACATCTTGACCAAGACGGCAACAACAAAGTTGAGGCTGAGTTACAGTCCAAGTAACGCTCAACTCAGGACGGTCAATGCACCACCGACTCCTGTGGGCGGAGTCGCGCATGGAGTAAGCATCACGCTAGGCGAGTGGCAAGGTAAGACCAAGTTTACTGTCGCTCCTTTAGACCTTTTCGATATCATTCTAGGGCAGGAGTTCTTCCAAAAGTACCACGCGGTGATAGACCCTTACCTCCAACGACTTCTAGTCATGGAGCAAGGAGGATCATGTATGGTGCTCCTGGTTAAGGTACCGAAGACAGAAGAACAAGTCTGTCTAACAGCCATGCAGCTCGTAAGAGGCCGTAAGAAGAAGGAGTCAACGTTCATAGACACCATTGCAAGTTTAAGAGAAGACAATGGTGCAAAAAGGTCCTTGCCACCTTGCACGAAGAAGGTTCTAAAGGAGAACAATGTCGTGATGCCAAAGAAACTACCAAGGCGCTTGTCTCTTAGGAAGGAGGAAGATCATAAGGCCAAGCTAGAAGAGATAAGGAAGCAGCTAAAAGAGTTGCACGAGGGCCTTGATCGAGTCAATGGACTATTGTTCGCGCATGCGAGAAGACAAGATTCGATTGTCTATGCAGCAGCAATGCGACGCGGTCGTCACATCAATAGGTGGGGGAGAGTGTCACGTCCCGCCACTTCATAGTTCAAATTTGGCATCGGAAAAAGGGAGAAGAATCTAGAGTTGTGGGGAGGTTAGTAGAACACTCTAGACTTTCCTAGACCTTTCCTTAGAATATTCTAGAATAACTTAGAAGCTGTCTTAGAAAGCCTTAGAATTCTCTAGACTAGTAGAGAATTCTAGAACATGGACCAAAGTGTAATTATTAGAGGGACTTGTAAAGTAAATTTTATTTGCACTTTAACCCCTAGGTTGTAGTATAAATAGATGGGGCATTCATTTGTAAGACATCCAAGCTTGAAGCAAGCAATCAAGCAAGTTGTAAAGCATTCTCCAAGCAATACAAAGCCTTCTTCCAAATCTTTCCAAGTCTTTCTTTATATTCTCTTAGCGATCTAGCTTCAAAGGGCTTACTTGAGCTTACAAGATCGTGAAAGATTCGTGAGTAAGTTGTCATGTGCCGCACGGAACATTAGTGAGACTCTAAGTCCGTGACAAGTGTCCGCCCAATTACCATTCTGGTATTCACTACAGTGAAAGGGCTTCACCCTAATATATTTTGGATATTATGCCATCAGAATTTAATTATATGTTTGATGGTCAAGACATTAATGCAGAAATAGTCAAACAATAACCTCCACGATGTAGGAAAATTATGGCAGACTTGTTAAATTATTAAAAAAAATTCAGAAAATGTTTCAACTTAAAGCTAGACAAAAGATGAAACGGTTACTTATGGCTAGACATGCCATTTGAATTCAATATTTCACTCAACCATTTTTGTGTACTTTATGATATAGATACTTTTTACCTTTTACTATAATATGAATTTTCACATCATATTATGAGTGTTATTCATATCGAACTCAAATGAGGCAGAAGCACACATTTCATTTGCGAAAATTTATGGCTCAAAGCTAGTATTTCTTCGATGTCATGTCATCGACAGTACATTGATATTTATGGCTAAAATAACTGAAAATTGTCTTATATTTTATTTTACCTCTTTCTTTTATTTTATTTTCATATGATTTCAAAGTAGTGTTACTATTGCAACTTATATATATATTGTATTCTATTCTATTTCTCCCATCAGGCTATCATGATGAGTTTTGTGTAACATCAAGAGTTTCAACACCATTTTAAGAAGATTATGTATGACTATTTGAACATGTTTATTCTGATATCACATCCACATAAAATAAGCATGTTATTCAGATAATTAAAACAAAGTATGTTATCATCTCGACAATATTTAAATCAAAGTCACTTCTAAGATGAAAGACATGAATAACCTCAACCACTTTATCCCATAATAAGTAATGGCACCTAAAATAACCAAGAATTCTGTTAAAGTAACCAAAAGCAGCTTGAATTAATCACTAGTACTCACTACGACTATAGAATGATACATCCACCGTTCCTATTTTTTTTTTTTAATCTTTTTTACCGTTCCTATTTATATGTCATCATTTTGGATTTTACATCTCTTAAGAAACTAAGCAAGTTTATTATTATACATTTATTTGGTGTTCTCTTGAAGTCAAGTTTCAATAAATGAACATAAATTAATTTATTTTAATTAATTAAACTGACCAATAAACATGAATTAATCATTTAGTTTTTCTATGTTGGTTAAATTCATACTTTCAAGACTAATAACTCTCAAGGGTAAAATAGAAAAAAATAGTGTTATTTTCACCCGAACTTTGCTTTAAAATTTAAGCCCCCTTCAACTTTGAACAATCATCAAACTTCCCTCTTTTTCCTATGTATTGTCTAGTTTACCCTTGTTATACCACATATATGAAATACCTCTTTATATTATATATAAAAATTTTTAAATCTAGGTTTTAATAACTTTTTCTTTAAGTTCATTAACATTATAAGTAGAATAGTATTTTTATGAATTTGTCACAAAATTTAATATTATATTTATGATCATTATTTCAACATAATATGCATTTAGTGTGTGTATATATATGTATAGACATATTTTTATTTTTCTCCACTCTCTACTTCATGTGCTTCATATTGCTTGACACATTTCTGATATGATGGCCCTTAAAAATTATTAGAGGTGTATTTTACTAAACTAACATTATTAATAATGCTTTAAAACATTAAATTTGACTACCACTATTTTATGCAATTATTTAATATTAAAGGTAGAAAATAAAATATTAAAAAATTCTTTTAATTTCATTAATTGGACAATTAAATCAAAACAACTATTTTTAGAATAAGTGTCAACTGTCAAGTAATATAAATGTCCGAAAAATTCTCTATTGTCTATATAAATAAATAAGTTTTGATTGATATTAATGGATTATTACATAAATTATAGTTAAATTAATTTAAATTTATAGTTTAAAATTTTAAAATAATTTAAATTTTTATAAAATACAATTTATAAATAAAAAGTTTTAAATTAATTATTTTATATTTTCTACTTCGAAATATATTTGTATATTTATTATTCTCTTTTATTTTTACTTGTGTAAATAAATATTAGAGTTTTGATTATTATTAATAACAATATTTTTTTCATTATACTAATTTACTTCATTATAAAACACCATTAGCTCATATACTTAATTAATATTTCTCACTTTTTCGTCCAAAATATAATGTTTATTCTTTTATGAAATATTTGTTACATGAATTAAAAAAAAATCATGATTTTCAAAGAAGTAAAAAAGAATTAATGAAAGGGAATAATAAGCATTTAATTTTTTTTAATGATAAAGTGGGGAGTTTGATTTTTTTTCAAAGTTGAGGGGGAGTTTGATTTTTTAAAGCAAAGTTGGGGGCTGAAAATGATTTTCACTCTTTTATTTTGTGAAATATCAAGTACTCCCTCTGTTCCTATTTATATGTCAAAACTTTAGATTTCACGGCATTTAAGAAACTAGGTAAGTTTATCATTGTTCTCTTATTTAGTAATCTCTTAAAGTCAAGTTTTCAATAAATAAACATAAATTAAGAAACTAGGTAAGTTTACCATTGTTCCCTTATTTAGTGATCTCTTGAAGTCAAGTTTTCAATAAATGAACATAAATTAATTTATTTTGATTAATTAAATTGACCAATGAACATATACTCATCATTTAGTTTTTTTATGTTGGTCAAATTCATACTTTCAAATTAAAGCTAATACTTTTTTAATGGTAAAATAGGAAGAATAGTGTCATTTATGCTTTGATTTTGTGAAATGAAAAATATTAAGAATCATCTATTTTTAGTAAGAATGACATATAAATATGAATGGAAGGAATGTTAAAGAATATATATTTTTAATAATTAAAGACGACATATAAATAGAAATGAAGGTAGTAGTAAGAAAAAACAGTAATGGATTCTTTGCCTCTTTATAATCATAGGATTTCCATCATTTTA
>JAJOOF010006865.1:0-29501 GCA_029582545.1 Solanum lignicaule | reverse complement strand
AAACAATTTTAAAGATTTTATATATGTTTCATCAAAATTTATTTATAATTTACTTATGAAAGAAAAAATGTCCAAGGTGAGAACATTTTTCTTATTGGTTTCATGTATACGAGTGTCTATGAAAATTCTTTGAAGTTTTATTCAGTAAATTCAATGATCGAAAGTTATGTAATGCCAGTCATTCTAACTATTTTTTTGTTTGAATGGATTAGTGACAGTTCCGGCGGCAAGTACTGTTTGAGTACTTATAGTGAAGTGGTAGAAGCGGTCATGTCTGCTACTTCTCGATTCTGTGGCAATCATCTTGGTTGTTGTCACTTTTTTCACGTTTTGAATGAATTGTTTCTTTTATTTTATGTATGGTTAATAATCGAATAACCGAATCAAATCAAACCAAAACCGATAAATGTATATTATATTTGGTTTAGTTTGATTTTGATAATTTTAAACCAATTAAATTGGTTTGATTTTGATTTTGACCAATAACCGACCCAAACCAAACCGTGAACACCCCTGAATATAAAAAATATATATTATTTACGGCATTAGCATATAGAATTTAGACTCCAAGAATTCATTACAGTCAAATTAGTTATGACAATCATCTTCTAAAACAAATATATATTATTATAATCATCAATTGCTCATTCACCGAAAAAAATGCAGTAATCTAGTTAGATGTCCATTTATGATTAATGCTAAGTATTATTTTAATGATATATCAAAAATTTTAAACGATGATAAAAAATGCTCCAAAGTAGAAAATTTCAACAATTTTTTTTATAATAGTTATTTTTTCGATTTCATAAGATATAAAAATTTCCTTTTTCTTTAAAATCGGAGAATGTTCGAATTTCCTGAGAATTGATTCAAAGAAAAGCAAAGAGCTTGACCATGACTCGCTAGTCAAGATTCAAACTTTACAACAGTTTATGACTTGAACATTGTCAGTAGATAATACATAAACAATGACAAGACGAGATTTTCATCAATATATACTCAAAATACATTTTTTTGATAAAGAATTTTCGATAAACCTCTTCCTCCCCCTCTAGTTCTGTCCTACATCATAAATCTCACTAATTATTATTTTTATTTATAGTAGATTTGACATTTGAAGCCTACTTAAATCATTTGACAAACAAAAGTTATTAGAATTTTTTAATCAATTAAATCTTGAGCCTAGTCAAATATGGGAAGCTAAGTTTCCATTTACACAATATAAATTGGCTGTTGTTTTTAATTCTTAATTCAATAATCGGCGGCTATTTCTTTCATTTTCACATCAAATTCTTTTTTGTAAATTGCCAATACCATCCATAGAATATTAGGAAGGCTCCAAAAAAAGCCAACAGAATATACATCTATCATATAACATATAGTGTTATTAAAAAAAAAGTTTGAGGCAATGAGTGGTTATTATTGCATCAATGGGCCCTTAAGTTTGGGATAAGTTTATATTTGTCCCTATTATTATAGTAGTAGTGGTCCAAAGTTTGAGGCAATGAGTTGTTATCATTGCATCAATGGTCCCTTAAGTTTGGGATAAGTCAATCTTTGTCCCTATTTTAGTAGTAGTAGTCCAAAGTTTGGGGCAATAACTGGTTATCATTATAAAAATTGAGCACTTTTGATCCAACTGACGAAACAATTGTCACGTGTTTATACATAACGACTACAAATAGAGTCTACTTCCATATTTTTATTTTCCCGAATCACGATTTGTTTTGAGCACTGGTTGATCTTTCTAATAGTAATTCTCGTTTGAATTTTTCAATCTTTCTATCATTCGTGCTGAAATTGATGGGGAAAAAAATCTCTATCCGGATAATCTTTTACTCTAGTCTCCTGAAACTTTCGTTAGCTTCAAATTTCCATTACCCGCCTAGATGTTCTGTTAGATGGACTAAAAGTGCTTAACATTTGCAAACTTAAAGAACCATATATGCTCAATATAAAACAATAGAGACTATTATGGACCTACCCTCAAATTTTAGGGACCATTCTTGTTAAAAGTTCTTATGACATCCATAAGAATAAAACAGAAAATATTCTAGTCTAATCTTCTAGCTCATTTCCAACAGATAATCAAAACATTAATGTTGTCATAATACTTCCTCCGTCCTAATTTATGCGACACACTTACAATTTCGAGAGTAATCAAATTTTTCATGACCGAATTTTTTCATATATATTTTAAATATCATAAGTTGTTAATTATTGTAATTTATGATAATTGTTACGTAGTTTTCAAATATAAATTAAAGTTTCTATGTCTGAATTCACAGTTAAAGTTTAGAAATTTAAATCTCGAACAGAGTTGGTACATATTGTTGACTATTTCTGCTGTGTATGCATGTATATATATATATAAAAAAAACTAACCTTTCATCTTCAAACACCTAATCTTATTTCCATTCATTGTATCAAATAACTCTAAGACATGGCTAGCTATGTCTGGTGGTGGCGGCGATTGATGGTAGTGATTATCGGTTCTGTATTAATGCAGAATCCGGTTTTTTCGCAGCCACAAACAAACTTGTTAGGCAGAGGATGCAGTCAATACAATGCAACAAATTTACCTGATTTTTTCAGAAGGCTTAATGCTAGTTTTGTTGATCTAAGGAATCAATTGTCTAATCAAGACAAGCGATTCGCCACGACACAACAGGCTGTTTATGCTATGATTGAATGCAGAAAGTATTTGTCAAGAGCTGATTGTGTGTCCTGTTATGATTCTGCTGTTTCTCTCATCAGAACTTGCTCTGGCGCGAACGGTGCTCGTGTTACTTATGATGGTTGCTTCCTCAGGTGAGTTTAATTCACCTGAAAACAAGTTGGAGTCGACTATATAAGTTTCTTCTAGTAATATAGACTCAATTATGTTGCTTGGACTTTCCAAAATGATGTTATGCTCTTGTTGGATCCTCTTAGAATGCACTACTTTTGAATCGTTGATATTTTTAAAGAGTCTGAACAACGTAAATTGAGAAGAGTTAGTGTTGTTGTTGTTCTCAGCTCAATTCTTTGAAATACTCATTTTGTGTGTTTTTTTTTTGTGGAGATTTATGTATTTGTTGAACTCGAATTTCGTTTGACTATGTCAATCCTATGAAGGAATACTTCTTCCATATACCAATAAACAACATAGCGGGGAATAAGTTCCTTAAGGACAGTGAATACGCGATTAAAGCTCCCATAAGTTTGGTCCAACATCTTATTCAGAAATCTTTATGCAATTCACATCAGAGTTGTTAAGTCTTGCTTACTAGTTTGATCATTTCTTTGAAGAATCATAAGTCGTTTTAATTCCAAGTAAACCATCTTGTTTGATGTGAGAGATCATGTTTATCCGGTTGTAGTAATCTTCGATTCAAAGAAACTCGTTAAAACTCTCAACACTGTGAAAAGTAGAACTTCTCCATAAACCTATGTTGGTCAGATCCTTAAAAAATATCGTCTACTGTGTGTTGGATCCTTTAAAAGTTGTTCAATTTTAGAGGATTCAGCCTTTTTTGGAGGATCCAAGCAACATAGATGTAGACTACCTTCTAAATCATTAACTCGTTTCTATCGATGCCCCTTTTAAAAGGTACGAGAGCAACAACTTCTACCTAGACACTACACAACCAGGAAATGCTGAGATCTGTGGGAACCGAACATCTTCTCAACCGAATGCTTTAAGCCCTGTGGCACTACAACTCTTGAATGATCTTAGTACAGCAACTCCAAGAATTAGTGACTTCTTCGCAGCCACAAAGAGGGAAGCATCCGGTGTTACTGTCTACGGAGTAGCACAGTGTGCTGAAAGCATAACAGAAAGTGGTTGCCAAGATTGTTTGACCGTTGCATACAAGAACATAGAAGGCTGTTTACCTAGATATGCAGAAGGAAGGGCTGTTGATGCAGCATGTTTTATGAGGTTCTCGGATAGAGCATTTTTTTCTGATAACATGACAACTGATATCACACCATATCTTGGCGGAGGAGGTAGGAAATGAACCTCTCTTTTTCTCAACTCTTACAGGTTCACAGCCAAAGTACCCTGGTTTTTCGAGTTTCATACCTGAGCTATCACTAACTTTTTATCAAAATACACCTCAACTATCAACTGTTCCCTTTTCCTACTTGAACGATGGTGATATTTCAGGTAGGAAAAGGGAACAACCGATAGTTGAGGTGTGTTTTTGGTAAATAGTTGGTGATAGTTCAAGCAGACCTGCACACCAGATAGTTCAGATATGAAACTCAAAAAACTGGGATACTTTAGACGTGTTTTTGACCATTCACTCTTCTTTTTAAGACAAACTTATAATTGGTGGCGTTGCTTTATGTAGGAAGTTCAAACAAGAAGAAAGCCGCCATTATAGGGGGTGTCGCTGGAGGTGTAGGACTTCTTTTGATTATATTGGCTGTTTTCCTATGGTATCGACTATCAAGAAAGCCAAAGACAGCTGAGAGAGGTCAAATTCGGATGATCATTTCTAAATCTTCTTCAGTTCTGTTTCGTCCTTCCGTTTATTCATGTTGTTAACTGATATAGTAGTTCATATTCAGGTAATATACTGGGAGCAACTGAGCTGAGAGGCCCGGTGACTTACAGCTTCAAGGACCTAAAAATTGCTACCAAAGATTTCAACGAAAGTAATAAACTTGGTGAAGGCGGTTTTGGTGATGTATACAAGGTATGTAACACGAAAACAGTTGAAGATCCTAATTTTAGTCATATGGATTAGATTACCTTCGATTTTCGATGTTTTATTCATTTGGTGACTCTAATAATGTTATTGAACAGGGAACTTTGAAAAATGGAAATGTAGTAGCTGTTAAAAAACTAGCAATCATGTCAAGCAGAGCGAAAGCAGATTTTGAGACTGAAGTTCGTCTTATCAGTAATGTCCATCATCGCAATCTCATCCGTCTCTTGGGATGTTCTAACAAAGCATCAGACCTACTACTTGTTTACGAATACATGGCAAATGGCAGCCTCGAAAGATACTTATATGGTTGATATTTTTGTCTATCCGCCTTACTATTTTCTCCGAGTCAAATCAAGGAAAAGGCTTAAAACTCATTTTACCTCTCATGGTTTTGCAGGCGACAGACGAGGGATGCTCAACTGGAAGCAAAGATTCAATATAATCTTTGGCACAGCTCGTGGCCTTGCATACTTGCACGAGCAATTCCACGTCTGCATCATCCATCGAGATATAAAATCCAGCAACATTCTACTAGACGACGAGTTCCAGCCAAAGATTGCTGATTTTGGGCTTGTAAGACTTTTACCTGAGGATCAAAGTCATGTTAGCACTAAGTTTGCTGGTACCTTGTAAGTCGAACTTCTCAAGTTTCCTGATATAAGTAAAGGCATTATGATTAAAATGTGAAGAACTCAATGTGATATAATTGACACAGGGGATATACTGCACCAGAATATGCAATTCATGGACATCTAACAGAGAAAGTTGACGTCTATAGCTTTGGTGTTGTCGTTCTTGAAATAATCAGTGGACGGAGGAGCAACGATATGCAAATCGAGCCTGTCACTGAATATCTCCTTGAACAGGTCTATTTTCATTTTCAAATATACCATCTTTCTTTGAGTAAATGATAAAACACATCTAAACTATCACCTTTTCGCGACTTTCTATTTACATATCTAAACTATCACCTTTTTGCAAGTTTTATACCTCAATATTGAGTTGGCCTACATGAGCCTGTTGGCGATAGGGTCAACTCAACATCGAGATGTGTTTTTCATACAAAAAGAGTGATAGTTTAGGTAGCTAAACGGATAGTTGAAGTATCCAACTTCTCTTTCCCCATTCTAAATGCATTTACTTGTGGCATGGTGAAATAGGCATGGAAGCTTCACGAAACTGGAACGCCTGTAAAACTGGTGGACGAGACATTAGACCCCAATGAATACAACGAACAAGAAGTGAAGAAAGTGATAGAGATCGCGTTAATGTGCACACAGTCACCAGCAAATCTTAGGCCAAGCATGTCTGAAGTTGTTGTCATGCTATTAAGCGATCGTAGCACAGAATCAAGAACACCAAGCAGGCCTACTATCATTAGCATGGATAAGAGTAAAGCATTCGACGCATCCATGACTACAGGATCATCAGCTTCTACTGCAACCAACACTTTTAGTGATTTCACCGGCCGCTAATATGTCGTAACAAACAACAACTACGCTTCTGTCCCAAACAAGTTGAGGTCTAGAGATTATGTTGGCCCCATAATGGTTCTTATATACTCATGTTCATATAAATAGTAAAAAGATGGAAGTACAAGAAAGAGTAGAACATTTATATAATTTTTTTCGAAATTGCTCTTTGTAGCATTACTTGGAAAATGTTACTGTGTGTGTTTCAATTTGTTTGTTTTACTTTCCTTTTCCGTCTATTACAAAAATAATTCTTTTTCCTTTTTTTGGCATCTCTTTAATTTCAATTTTCCGACTGACATGTTTAAACCATAAGATTAAATGACATTTTGGTACTTCATGCATAGCTTTAATCTAAACAAATTCAAAAGTTTCTTTTATCTTCTTAAACTCTGTATCAAGTCAAAACTAGAAACTCTTTGACTGACTTATAGCTTTCCATTTTACCCTCAATGACATGCTCTTATATATATAACTATAGAAATGTCAATGCTAAAATATTCATGATTAACTTTTAAAAAAAAAAAACATATATAATATAATTAAATTACATAAATACACAACTTAAGATAATCTATAAAATTTCTTAACATTTTAAAAATTACAAAAATCACCTCTTGGAATGATCCTTATCCCCTCTCGAGTACATCTCTATTCCCTCTCAAATACATCTATATCCTCTCGAATACATCCCTATCCCCCTTGCATACATCTCTCCCCTCTCGGATACATCCCTCCCATTAAATAATGTATCATGTGTAATATATCGAAAAATCAAGAAATATATCCGAGAACAATAAAAATCGGAGATTTTTGTAATTGGAGAAACTTTTGGAATAAGATGCAATTAACCCCAATGCAAGGAATTCTTGTAAGTTATACTATAATATAATGAGGAAACTCACATAAATATACTATAATAAAAAAATATTTACCATCTATAGCAATAATATTTTCTTTTCACTTAATCCATTTTAATACATTTATAATGCAATTTTAATATATTATTACAAAAAACAATTTATTATTCACATATAATACAAGTTTTATTGATGGATAATATATTTCTCACACATTTTAATACACTTATAATACAATGTGTCAATTTCTTACAAAAAAAAATAGTTATAATACATATATATTACATACATAATTCACTTTTAATACATATGAGTTATGACAGATTTAACATAGTATTACTATAAATGACAATAAATAAAAAATATCGTTAAAATCGATAATTATTTATTAAAAAGTAACAATTGATGTAATTTTTCCATATAAAATATTATAATATTGGTTACGGGCCTTTGAATATGTACGTAGAGTAGTATATAAGTAATAGAATTTGGGGGCTGAATGCAAATCAATTGGCCACAGATAATTTAGCCCTAATTGTAATTGAAATTGAAGAATGAAAGAAAAGAGGGTTATGGCGATGGATGATAGACTGCAGTGGCTGATGACGAAGCTGGATCTGGGGATAATGACTCGTATAATGGAACTTTTGGGGGATGAAGGCGGAGAATCAGAAGCAGGATTGCATTAAGGGCGTAACTGAGATGGAAAAGCGGGATAGTGAGATGGAAAACCAGGATCTCATGACAGAGAAGGAGGATCTACATCACATCAACAACAAGAACAAGGAGTAGATGAAGATGAATCAACAGGTATGTGTTTACACTCAACTGACTCTTTTTATTTGTAAAATATCGTGATTTATTGATGATTCTGTCTTTCAATTTTGCTTCAGCTTCAGGGCATGCTGTTCACGTATAAACCGACGCATTGCTTGACAATGTCACCCCATCTTATCTTTGGAATTCCTTGTATACCTCCGGAAGAGGAAGAAGAGACATCATGGGGTATTGCTCCTCGTTGGTTAATCTAATACTTGCTTCTCACATCCCTAACCTAGTTAACTATCTACTACTTTTCTGTAGTTTGGTTGGTTATATCACATTCCTAGTACGGAGTAATGTTTTCATGTATATACTTTGGATCTAATGTTCTGAAATCATCAATGAGTTGACAAGACCATCATGTTTTGGCCTCGAACTTATGAATTCGAAGCAACTATGGTGGTAGCTAGGTCATTCTAAGTACAAAAAAGTTCAGTTCAATGTCGAGATGCAATATCAATTTGCTCCTGTTTTTTTCATCTGATTGATAATCTATATCTTTCAACTTTTGCATGTCAGGTTTTAAGATAATTATGGTTCATGTTATCATAGCCCCGTCCATCCCCTTAGAAGTTGTCTATATATCTCTGCCCTCCATGAATGTTTTCTAGGAATTATGTGTATCTTAGAAACGGATGTTTTATATTTGAATCTCGCTCAGCAACTGCAATGAGATAGGTAATAGAGTAGTAATATTTACATCTATGTTCCTGCCCGTTTTTCTGGTAGTGGAGTAAATGTAAATGTTCCTATTACTATATATTTCAGAGTAATGTCAAACATTACTTACTTCTTTCTATGCTTTTATTGCACTGCATATGGTTGATATGCCACTATCTTGTCTTCCTATCTAGTTTCAACTTGTAATCTCGTCAAAAAAAGAAAACCTCCCACTGATTGGGACTGATGTATTTTTCAACTTTTGCATGTCGTTGTCCTCTTTGCCGGATAGTTGGCGCTCGTCGTCGGAAGAGTATAATCACGACTGTAAAGATGAAGGAGCGTTGGTAAATGACGATGAGGTACGGATGATTATTCCATCGGCGCCTGTAATGACAGCTAAGGAAAGGACGGGAGCTGGTTTCTGCACCTCTATTCTATCCTTACAAGCACGAACGACTCGATAATGGATTTGTATACCTTATCAAGCAATTGGATGGACAAAAGGAAAAAGATGAAGCGATAAAGTTGAAGTTGATTGTCAAGGCAGGGTATGCAATTTTTTGTTAATGTTTTTTTGTGACTAGCTCTAGCTCTGAACTGATTAAGTGATTTTCAACAAAATTATTTTAGGTTTTTGCGAGACCGATGCTTATGAAATACTAATAGATAGATACATACATGTATGCTTTTGTGAGTAGATAAATACATTCAGTTTGTATTTTGTGGCTTTTTCAGGTCCATTTGTGAAAATGAAGAACAACAGAGTGTTGCGTGGGTTGTTCAGCAACTTGTTTTTCTCATGTTCTTGTTGGGACTAACGTTCATTGGAGTTCTCGGAAGCTTTCTCATGATGAACGTTAGTCCCAACAAGAACATGAGAAAAAACAAGTTGCTGAACAACCCACGCAACACTCTATTGTTCTTCATTTTCACAAATGGACCTGAAAAAGCCACAAAATACAAACTGAATGTATTTATCTACTCACAAAAACATACATGTATGTATCTATCTATTAGTATTTCATAGCATCGGTCTCGCAAAAACCTAAAATAATTTTGTTGAAAATCACTTGATCAGTTCAGAGCTAGTCACAAAAAATTGCATACCCTGCCTTGACAATCAGCTTCAACTTTATCGCTCCATCTTTTTCCTTTTTTCCATCCAGTTGCTTGATAAGGTATACAAATCCATTATCGAGTCGTTCGTGCTTGTAAGGATAGAATGGAGGTGCAGAAACCAGCTCCCGTTCTTCCTTAGCTGTCATTACATGCGCCGATGGAATAATCATGCGTACCTCATCGTCATTTACCAACGCTCCTTCATCTTTACAATCGTGATTATACTCTTCCTACGACGAGCGCCAACTATCCGGCGAAGAGGACAACGACATGCAAAAGTTGAAAAATACATCTCCTCTTCGCCGGATAGTTGGCGCTCGTCGTCGGAAGAGTATAATCACGACTATAAAGATGAAGGAGCGTTGGTAGATGACGAAGCTGGATCTGGGGATAATGACTCGTATAATGGAACTTTGGTGATGAAGGCGGAGAATCAGAAGCAGGATTGCATTAAGGGTGTAACTGAGATGGAAAAGCAGGATAGTGAGATGGAAAATCAGGATCTCATAACAGAGGAGGACGATCTACATCACATCAACAAGAAGCAGAAGATGGATAGTGAGATGGAAAACCAGGATCTCATATCAGAGATGGAGGATCTACATCACATCAACAACAAGGAGCAGATGAAGATGAATCATCAGGAGGTATGTGTTTACACTCAACTGACTCTTTTTATCTGTAAAATATCGTGATTGATTGATGATTCTGTCTTTCAATTTTGCTGCTTCAGCTTCAGGGCATGTCGTTCATGTATAAACCGATGCATTGCTTGACAAGGTCACCCCATCTTATCTTTGGAATTCCTTGTATACCTCCTGAAGAGACATCATGGGGTATTGGTGGTCTTTGTCCTCGTTGGTTAATCTAATACTTGCTTCTCACATCCCTACTACTTTGCTCTAGTTTGGTTGCTTATATCACATTCCTAGTAATGTTTTCATGTATATACTTTGTTCTGAAATCATCAATGAGTTGACATGATCATCATGTTTAGGCCTCGAACTTATGAATTCGAACCAAGTATGATGGTAGCTAGGTCATTCTAAGTACAAAATAGTTCAGTTCAATGTCGAGATGCAATATCAATTTGCTCCTGTTTTTTTCATCTGATTGATAATCTATATCTTTCAACTTTTGCATGTCAGGTTTTAAGATAATTATGGTTCATGTTATCATAGCCCCGTCCATCCCCTTAGAAGTTGTCTATATATCTCTGCCCTCCATGAATGTTTCCTAGGAATTATGTGTATCTTAGTAACGGATGTTTTCTATTTGAATCTCGCTCAGCAACTGCAATGAGATAGGTAATAGAGTAGTAATATTTACATGTATGTTTTACTGGTAGTGGAGTAATGTGATAAATTCGTGCCTTGCTATATATTTCAGAGTAATGTGAAACATTACTTGTTTCTATGCTTTTGTTGCACTGCATATGGTTGAGTCTGCCACTATATATCTTGTCTTCCTATCTAGTTTCAACTCGTCAAAAAAAGAAAACCTCCCACTGATTGGGACTGAACTTATGCAAAAGTTGTGAAGCATGACAGATTATAAAATGTTCCCGTTCACATGATTGTAAAGCTCTAAGTTGCATTCAGTTTCACCTTAGAAATGACGTTCATGTAGATAGATGTTCACGTGTCCTCACTCATCTTCCTATATGTTTTCTTGTCAAATTCCCAGAAGCTAATAATACTGTTGTTGAACTTCACTCATATTGAGCTATTTTACTACTTGTTTGTGTTGAAAGTGATCAATTTGAATTTCTTGTTAATTTACTAAAATGACTATGCCAGGAAATTACATTACACCGTCATCTTTTATTTACTAAAAAAATATAATAATAAATATGAAGATCACAACCAAAGAAGATTCTGAAAAAGTAAATGCTACGGAGAAAGCAAAAACGCATTAAATAAGGGAAGAGTGAAATTGAACTTTTTGTCTTTCAAGCCAAACAAAACCCAACTAACAGACTGTTTGGATTGCCTTTTTAGGGAACCCCCAACTTTTTGCTTTTGACCTCTTTTCTTTTTGTACTTTCTCAGCTTTAACAAAATGGGACCTTTTTTTATTTTTATTTTTTTAAGACAACAAAAATGGCACCTATTTAACAACAATTATTGCTCTTCTTATATCTTGTTTATTTGTCTAGGATTCCACAGTTCATTTGGGTCATTTTTATAAGAGGTCCCCTTCTTTTTTTTCCTTTTGAAAAAATCCAAAAATGCTAGACTTGACCCACCTAACTATTTAATAATTCAAACGTACGATAATTTAATTGTTTTAAATCTTAATCAATTCCCAATTGGAGACTCAACATGCATCTTGTTAGGTTAGTTTATTTCCTTTTTGGCGAATAACTGATATTGTTGCCTACCTTTTGGAAACTCCAAAAAAGTGTATGTTGATTTAGGTCTTGAATTTTAGTGGATTCGAATTACGATTTGGTCAAAATATTTATGAGAATTTGTATTGCGTTAAGTTTGTACTGCTAAGTTAAGCACCAAAAAAGTGTATGTTGATTTGTGTCTTGAATTAGGGCCCTACGCGGCACAAATCCAAAATACTTCATTCATTCCTTTTTTGTTGTTATAGTTTCATTTTTTAGAGTCAAACTATATGAATTTTGATAAAAATTTTAGGATGTATTTTTCATCATATTGATATGAATAAATTACAATTTATAGTACTTTCCTTATAGATGTTGAACATATAAAAATTTTATTCTAAGATATCATTTTTTGACACGTGGAATAGCCATTTTGGTTCAATGAAACCTCCAGTACCTTCAGGGGATCAAATCCATAATCACCAGGAAGGCTGTGGATTACATACAAATGAAGTTGTAAGAGTAATCAGATAAGTTAGATAGATAACATGCACAAGTTATCAAACAATGAACTACAGTAGGATGATAAACATAGCAAATAAAGAGGTCTAAAATATATTGAATAATTTAAGAATTTAATAGTGCAACTATGTTTGTTGAACAACAAAAATAGAATCAAAGCAAAGAAAACTCTCATTTGAGAAATTTATACTAGAATTTTAAAGTTCAGTTTTAATAACAAAATGGTTTATCAAATTTTTATTGATCAAGATATCAAATCTCACCATAGGAGGTCATTCTCATGTGGTATTATAAGATTTTCAATAGCTAGATATCAATATATCAGAAGCTCAACTATCCAAATGAATTTTAAGAGATGCATTTCATTTTTTACCGTATAATCATAAAAGTTCAAAGAAAAACTAACTTGAACATGTGTAGAAAATGCAATTTTTATACGCAAACCAGCCAATAAATAGATAAACAAATCCAAGAAACTAACTAAGACACAATAGCCAAAGCAAGTAGAACAAAGACAGTTACGAAATATCTGCACATAAGAACAATAATCTTAACAATCAAAACCAAAAACCTGAAACAAAGCACTGATAAATAGCAAATTAGCTTAGACAATCATATAGTAAATTTTAATCAAAAAAATAAACTAACCAATGTTTACCTAATCCCAAAACTGAATTTTCCAAAGAATAATAAAGGCCGAAAGATCTGTACCTAATATACCATTTGAAGTCCTTCTCTTCCATTGTAACTTTGTAATGCGTGATTGACAAAAGATTTCACGGGAGACACAATCTTAGTTCTTGAATCAATATAATTAAAATATTCAACAATATTAGTTATTATTTAGAATAAATATTCTCTATATTCACGGGATAGATATTAGAATGTCAAATAAGTTGTTGTTTGATCTGTATTTTATTTGGTGCAAGATGATTAGAATTTTTTTCTTGACCACGACTAGGATCACAACCTTTTTAAGTAGGTGATGGTGATCCTTCAAAAAAGCATACTACTTTTATGGAGAACCTGACACCCCTGTCGATGTTTTTGAAGAGTATGAGTAACGTAGAGTCGAGGAGGTATTTACCATCATATATCATTTCCCATGTTATTACAATTCTAAGATGAGTTTGTGTTATATGGGACAACAAGATGTGTGTGTTTGTAAAATGTCATCCAACCAATTGGCAAACTATTCCACCTTTCAACAGAATAAATGTTATTAGCAATAAAGATAAAAGGAAAATAGTGTATATTATACAACACTTATTGAGTGTGTAATGACTTAACTCCACATCATGGTTGTCTATTTCTAATTAATAATATAGCACCAACCTCCTCTTCTTTTTTTATTATGATAATGTCGGCCTGTCAAGGTCAGTTTGCGAGCACCTCAACCAATTCCAGCATGTACCAACTAATTTCCACCAACACAACATAGGTGTCACGTAACTCTTCCCACCAAGGCGTATGAATAGAGCGCAGTTAATTAGTGTCACAAAGGTTAAACGGAGCAGGGCAAGACCTAAATAAAGCATTGACTTAAACGGGGCGGAGTGAGGCAGGGGAAGACTTTAACCTCCCCGTCCTACTGCCATCCCTATAATCATCAATCGCTTTCATTTTCTGTATGGCCAGGGAAAGCTAGTTGCTCTTAGATTATACATACAATTATCATTGACTATTCAAAAACAACATTCGATATTTCATGGATTCTAGTGATTAATCCAACAACAAACAGAAGAGAAGCTTTCACATGATGTAACCTTACTAGGGCCACTTCAATACAATAATTCAGTTGGCTTTCCACCAATTTCCACCAAATGTTCGATATCTGCATGAGAGCACCAGACTAATTCGGATTCACACCACGTAAAGTTGATGTTACATTAGCAGCCAGCTAGAAGGAGAAGACAAGTTAATGGTCCACTTTGAGCAACTAAGAGAACAAAGAAAATGACCTCTTTGTCCAATTTGAATAGTTAACTATTTTTGGGAAATGATATTTTGAACTGATACATGTATCTACTTCTGATTCAACTTAGAAATATATCAATTTAAAAATATATTTTCTTCAAACATATTAAGAGAAATAACAAATAAGAGAATTATTTCCACCATTTCAATTTATGCGTCGATGTGTACTACAAAAGTAGAATTTAGCAACTTGTGGTATTAAACATGTCATGACATTTGTGGCTATAAAAGAACATCATCGAGGATAGAGCAAAACATTAAATTTAAATTATGCTTTAATTAAAATGGTGGCGTTTTTTATCATCCTTAAATGGAATAGAGGGAATATTTTGTCATCCTCTGTAAAAATGGAACTACATAATATGTCTTCATAGTCTTACCAAGAAAGTCTCCAAAACAAATATTATTGCGCTTTATTCCGTTGTTGTTACTGCTTCCATTTCCGTATTCCCTTTTTCAAACTGCTTTGAGATGTATTACTGAGCCAAGGGTCTATGGGAAACAACTTCTCTATCTTTACGAGACCTCCGGCTAGATGATCCTTTTTCCTGTTATAACCACAATCAGTTAAATATTTTTGGACGAAAACCAAAAGTGCTCACTTTTGACAAATATAAAGGACCAAAACTGATCGGACGTATATTTGGACCTACCCCAAACACAGTGGCGGAGCCAAAGTTTTCACTAAGGGGATCAAAATGTGAAAAGTAAACACACGAAGACGTCAAAGGGGGTTCAATATCTACAATATACACATAAAAATAATCTTAATCATATATAAGCAGGGTAATTTTCCGTCAAAAGGGTTCAGATGAACCTCCTAGGCCCTACCTGGTTCCGACCCTGCCCAAACACATGGAATAAATATCTATCCATCAAACATTTTGTCATTTCAATTGCATTATTACCTGAATTTCTGTGGATCAAATTCTCAGACATGGCTAACTACGTCTGGTGGTGGAGCTGGTGGTTCACAGTGGCGTTTAACTGTTGTTTATCGATACAGAAGCCAGTTGTTTCCAATCCACAAACCAACCTGTTAGGCGAAGGCTGTAGTAAATATAATGCAACAAATTTACCTGATTTCTTCAAAAGGCTAGATGAAAGTTTTGGTGATTTACGGAACCAGTTGTCTAAACATGATAAACGATTCGCCACCACACAACAGTCTGTGTATGCTATGGTCATGTGCAGAAAGTATATGTCAAAAGCTGATTGTGTCTCCTGTTTCAATACTGCAGTTTCTCACATAACAACTTGCGCTGGTGCTAATGGTGCTCGTGTTGCCTATGATGGTTGCTTCCTCAGGTTAGTTTCTTAGATATCTCTAGCACTTAGTTCACATCAAATTTTCTTCAAAATTTAAAGGACGAACTGAACCTTTAAGTACTACTCCCTCCGTTTTGTTTGTTTGGTTTTGACTTGACACGGAGTTTAAGAAAGTAAAAAAGACTTCTGAATCTTGTGGTCTTAAACTAAAGATATGTAAAATGTACCAACATGTCCTTTAATCTTGTGGTATTAAACATGTCATGTGAAAAGTTAGAATCAAAGAGTTGTCAAAAAAAGGAAAGAGACATTCTTTTTCAAACGAACTAAAAAGGAAAATAAGACAAACAAATTGAAACAAAAAGAGTAAATAATATGCAGCAGCCTCGAGCTTAATCATGATAATCATAAGTGTTGTTGCTTGGTAACAGTCAAGAATCATAACAGCAATATTTAAGTCATTATTGGCCTGAATACAAGTAAGAACTAAGCTATTAGTTATCGTTATTTCAATTAAACGATCTCGTTTGGTATGAAATCCTCTTTATTCATCTGTGATTATCTTTGATTCACAGGAAAAAAGTCACTGAAACTCAACACTGTGACAAGTAGAACTATTCCATACCTTTTTGTGTGCAATATGTATACCACTTTCTGAAGCAGCCTATTTTCTAATTTTTAAAGGTTGAAACCCATAATGGTAGCAGTGAACAATAAGTTTTCAGTAGTAAATTAAAAGAAGATTTGATTTGATGTAGTTACTGTACAGCATGCTTTGTTATGTTTCCACATACGTTACTTCTTTTTCTAGATTGCTTTGATTCGTTTTTCCTTGAGCCGAGGGTCTATCGGAAACAACCTCTCTACGTCTGAGGTAGGGGTAAGGTCTGCGTGCACTCTACCCTTCCAAATCTCACTTTGTGGGACTACACTGGGTATGTTAAGAAGATTCATGAGCATGAAAATGGTTGCTTAATACTCTAAATGATGCATTTTTTTTTGAAGGTATGAGAGCAACAATTTCTACCATGAAGCTTCAAGTCCAGCAAATGCTGAGTTCTGTGGGAATCGAACAGCTCATCGGCCGCATGCTTTGAACCTTGTGGCACTAGAGCTTTTGAATGATCTTAGCATGGCAACTCCAAGAATTCGTGGCTTCTCTGCAGCCACGAAGAGGAAAGAAGCTGGTGTTACTGTCTATGGAGTAGCACAATGTGCTGAAACCATCACTGCAAGCGACTGCCAAGATTGCTTGACAGTGGCATATACAAACATAAAAGGCTGTTTGCCTAAACATGCGGAGGGAAGGGCTTTCGATGGAGCCTGTTTTATGAGGTACTCGAATAGAGCCTTTTTTCCTGATAACCAGATAACTGATATCAGACCATTGCTTGGTGGAGGAGGTAGGACATGAAGCTCTCTTTTTCCAAACCTTACTATTATTAATTCATTGGCATAGCACATCTAGACACCTCTACTCGTTTTCACCATGTCAATTGAACACTCCAACTTACAAAATGATCATCCAGACACCTCCAAAATTTATGTTCCACGCCAGCATCGGGTGTCCAGAGACACACTGGGACGACTAACGAGTTGCAGTGTTTAGTTGTTAGTTGAGATCAAGTTGATGTGTCTAGATGTGCACTCTCAAAGTTGGTTTGCTTAGTTGCCAGGTGTGGCCATGTTTGAGTGTCTGTTTATGTATTGTCCCTCATTCATTTTAAGATGAAGTTAAAATTGGTGGCGGTGCTTTATGCAGGAAGCTCAAACAAGAAGAAAGTCATCATCGGGGGTGTAGTTGGAGGTGTAGGACTTCTTATGATTGTATTGGCTGTGTTCCTATTGTATCGACTATCAAGAAAACCACAGGCAGCAGAAAGAGGTAAAACTTGGAAGATCACCTTATCAATTTGATATGATCCAACATACAAAACAAGATAAAGATAGAATTGAAAGCAATAAACAAAGCTACACACAAACAAATTCAAAGAAGTTGACGATAACTATACTGAAAAAAACAATAGAATCACCTTTTGCAAGTGAGAACAAGCATTGTATAAGTCCTTGAGTTCCTTTGTTTGGCCCCTTGTGATTGGCCTTGATGGAACTCAGGGTTTTCTTTTCTTCTTTCTTTTGTCCTTGTGTTTATTTAAGTAGTAACTGATAGAGTAGCTCATGTTCAGGCAATATACTGGGGGCGACTGAGCTGAGAGGTCCTGTGAACTACAGATTCAAGGACCTTAAAATTGCTACAAAAGATTTCAACGAAAGTAATAAACTCGGTGAAGGTGGTTTTGGTGATGTATACAAGGTAGGTAACACTGAAACAGTTGACCGACTCCTACTAATTTATCCTCCAAATTTGATTCATTTGATGATTTTAATGTTATTGAACAGGGCACTTTGAAAAATGGACATGTAGTTGCTGTTAAAAAGCTAGCAATGGTATCTAGCAGAGCAAAGGCAGATTTTGATACTGAAGTTAGGCTTATCAGCAACGTCCATCATCGCAATCTCATCCGTCTTTTGGGATGTTCTAACAAGGGAGCAGAGCTAGTACTTGTTTATGAATACATGGCAAATGGCAGCCTTGAAAGATACTTATATGGTTGATTTTGTCTTCCGGCTTATTATTTTTTCTCCGAGTCAAGTCAAATCTTTATGTTCAATAAAAAATTTCAACAGATCCTACCTCTCATGGTTTTGCAGGTGACAAACAAGGGATGCTCAACTGGAAGCAACGATATGATATAATCATTGGCACAGCTCGTGGTCTTGCCTACTTGCACGAGCAATTCCACGTCTGCATCATCCATAGAGATATAAAATCCAGTAACATTCTACTAGACGATGAATTCCAGCCAAAAATTGCAGATTTTGGGCTTGTAAGACTTTTACCTGGGGATCAGAGTCATGTCAGCACTAAATTTGCTGGTACCTTGTAAGTCAAACTGCTCGAATTTCTTTCCTTGTATCAGTAAAAACATTACGAGAACAGCAAACATAACAACGAGATCTAATTGAAACAGGGGATATACTGCGCCAGAATATGCAATTCATGGACATCTAACAGAGAAGGTTGACGTCTATGGCTTTGGTGTTGTTGTTCTTGAAATAATCAGTGGACGGAGGAGCAATCATATGCAAGAAACTGAATATCTCCTTGAACAGGTCTGTTCTCATTTTCAAATTTCATCTTCTTTTCATATTATCACTAAGTTCTTTCTTCCAACAAAGCTTTCCTATTCGAAATGCACTTGTCACTTTGTTAAAATAGGCGTGGAAATTTCACGAAGCTGGCATGCATGTAAAACTGGTGGATGAAACTTTAGATGTCAGTGAATACAACGAACAAGAAGTGAAGAAAATCATAGAGATTGCCTTAATGTGTACACAATCACCTCCAAGTCTTAGGCCAAGCATGCCTGAAATTGTTGTCATGCTATTAAATGATCGTAGCACAGACAGGAGAACTCCTAGCAGGCCTAATTTCGTTAGCATGGATACGATAACAATCGCGAACTCATCCATGACTACTGGATCATCAGCTTCTAATGCAACCAACACTTTTACTGATATCACTGGCCGCTAGCTACATAAGAGTTTTACTGTATATATGAAAATTATGTTGACACTCTAGCATCCAATTTCTTCCTTACCTTTTCGTTCTTTTTGTTTGTTTGTTTTGCTTGGTTGTAATATAGATGATTTTTGTAACTAGTTTAAGTCTGATATAGGAAGAGTGAAGCTACAATAAATGTATAAAATTGAAGTTATGGTCAAGATTCGCCCTCCGCAAGTGATGAGAAGTCTAAAGATTTGTTGAAAACATAATTAAACGAATAAGTACATCATCTCTAACAACTCAAGCTTTTAGATGAGATGGTCACACAATTAAAGATAATACTAGAACTTGCAGAGATCTGCTGCTCATTATCAAGAAAAAATTCACGTGTTGGGTGCACATGACGGGGCATATTAAGGACATAATTGAGTAAACAGAAATGTTCTCTAACATCTATTAGATGAGATGGTCACACGTCTATTACCCACATCCTCATTGGAACTGAGAAAAAGCCTCATTTGAATACAACAAATTCCGGGTTCACAAAATTCTTTCAACTTGTAAAAAGGAAAGCAAAGAACTACATCTTTTTAGCAAGACGTTTAATTTTCATACAAATGACAAGAATGTGTTTTGAAAGAACCAATATTTTTATGGTTCAGTACATAGCTCAGATAAAAGATCTTAATGGAAGTACTTACAAAATAACAACTATGAGAATCACCAGTACTCATTGCAAGAGCATTTCCCTTGGTCGAAATGGTGGAATCGGTTTGTATCTCTCACTATAATCCTTCTTCTTGTTATTTCGGACACAAACTTCATCCAAGAGTGACAATCAGCACAAATACGAATATTTTTTGTCACTCTAATTGGAATACCAGAACCAGTTTGAATCAGACCAAATACAGTAGCAAGCCGTTCACTATGCCCACATATCCACTCTGCTTTTGTTTCCTCGCTTACATCATGAAGGACAACTCTCGTATCAGGTTTATACCCAATTTTCTCAATAGCTTCTGATAACTCATCCCAAACTTCCTTGTATTCATCCGAATTACGAAATTCAAAACCACCACCAGCCATAAAAGTGTGTACTTTATTTCTAACTTGTATCCAGCTGCATCCCGCCTCCTTTTTTATTCCCTTAGTCTCCATCATCTCTCTCACTTTTTTAACTCCCTCCCACATCCCTGCATTTGCATAAATGTTTGACAGCATCACGTAATTCCCGCAGTTGTTAGGTTCCATTTCAAATAACTGCTCCGCCACAAGTTCTGCAAGAGAGACATTTCCGTGAAGTCTGCACGAATTAAGCAGTGAGCCCCAAATGCTTCCACTAGGCTTGACAGGAATTTTCTCCACTACTTGCAGTGCCTCTTTAATTTTCCCAGCTCTACCTAATATATCAACAAGACAAGCGTAATGCTCCAAGGAAGGTCGAATTCCAAAATCTCCAGTCATACTCTCAAACAATTCCTCGCCTAAATCCGCAAGCCCTGCATGGCTACAGCCAGACAACAAGGCAATAAATGTCACACCATCCGGCCTAACTCCACTACTGACCATTCCATTAAACAACTTCATTGTTTCTCCCATCAATCCATTGATTGCATACCCATTGATAACGGTATTCCACGATGTTTTGTCTCTGTACTTCATTCTTTCAAATACTCTTCTACAATACTCCATCGCTCCACATTTCGCATACATATCCAAAAGCGAGTTTAGTAAAACAACATCAGGAACATTAGTTGATTTAACAATTTGTGAATGTATTTCTCTCCCATAATAAAGGTACGTAACCTGAGAACAGATAGCTAAAATTGTCGTAAAAGTTACCCAACTATATCCCACATCCTCATTCTGCATCCTCCTAAAAGTCTCAAATGCCTCAAAAACCTGCCTTTTCTTAACAAAACCCGCGATCAACGAATTCCAACTCACAACATTTCTCTCAGGCATTTCCTCAAACACCTTCAACACATCCCGAAAACACCCACACTCAGTATACATTCCCAAAAGAGCATTGTACACAACTTGATCAGCTTCTTTATCAGCTTTAATAATCTGAGCATGAACACCCCTACCAACCCTCAAATCCGATATCCCCGAACAAGCTTTCACAGCCATGGAAAACGCGAAATTCCCAGGTTCAATTGACCGGAACAACATCTTAGAATAAACAAGTAATGCCTCTCTAAAACACCTTTTTCTCGAATACCCAATTGCCATTGCAACCCAAACTGATTCGGGTCGATCCTCATTTCCAATCGCGTGCTCGAAAACACGACGAGCTTCATCTAGCTGATCACAAACAGAGAAAAGGGTGATTAACTTAGATAATATTAAAGGGTCGTTGAGAATACTTTTGTTCGAATTCAAAAGAAGGTGAATATATAGCCTGTGAGCATGTTCTACTGATTTCTTCGAGATACAAGCATGGAGGAGAGAAGAATAAGATTCGATGTCAAGTTGAGAAGATTTTTGGGATTCTATTAGAAGAAGAGCTTCGTCGAGTTTTCCGGATTTGGTGAGAGATTTGAGAGATGAATTGAAGGGATTTGTGGGTGTTTTGTTAAGCTTTCTGAAGCTTGAATTGGCTTTAATGGTGGCTGTGACAGTTAAGTTAGTTGGTAGAAAAATAGCGGGAATCGCCATTGGTCGTGAAAGAGCTCGTTACACTAAAAAAATGGTAGGGAACTTTTTATATGGGATTTTTTTTGTTTTCATCAAAATACTCTATAAATTTAATCTCAAACTTAATTTCAGATATTACACCTTATCTCACATGCCAAACAACCCTTATTATATCGGACGAAATACAGGGCATGCATATTGTGAAGAAATTGTATATTCCCCTTGTTCTTTTTCTAGAGTCTAAGGTTCTTATTCATATTCTTATCTTTATTGTTCGTTGCTTGTTATTTCAGTATTTTTCGTTGTAATTCAATAATATAAGTGTTGTCATTGTAATTAAGCTATCAATGATTATATATTACTTGAGTATTTGTGTTGAGGATTCAGGTTTGTTACAATGAAAATGAATACATATAGGAAAAACGAGGGTAGTAATCTTGTGTAATCTCGAATGTTATCAATTCCGGTATGTAGAGCAAATATAGAATGCAAGCAAAGGTTTCTAATTTTTTGAAAATATAGAACAACATATATATAAGTTATCATGCTTGCATATCCATCATTTGAGTTTCCAACAATTATTTCAATAATTACATAACCGATTTGGCCTTGGGACGAATATGCAATTCCATGGATAGGATCAAACTTTATTCCATGATATTTATATGAGGTTCCTCTTTAAGAAAGTATTCGAGAGGGCTTAATTGATTCCTTATTTATGTTTCATCTTTCATTTGTTTCGAAAAATCTATCGATTGATTCTTTCTTTTTCTCTTGATTCTTTTCCGACCAAGAACCGTATGTAAGCTTTTATAACATAAATGCTTGACAAAATTCGTTGAACAAGTAGAAAAAAAAAGTAATGTAATGCACTAAGTTCCTATTATTCCACAAATTCTATTGTATACTATCTAACCTTGCAAATATGTAAGAGGCTATTTTCACATCTCGAATTCATAATCTTCTGATCACATGAAAACAATTCATACACAAACTATAGGAGACAAACCAAGGAAGCTCAATCCCTACACAAAACAAAGACAATTAGGCAACTTTATTATGCAAAAGGCTCGTCTAATTGTAGAGGAAAACAAGTTTATTTAGTCCGTAGTCACCTAAGTTTAAAACCTAAGCTAATGAATTATGACTAATGACTGCAAATTGATCGAATCAAACGGTTTTGGATTAAACACTTATTATCATTTTAAAAATTTAAATGGATAGTAAGGATGTAACTTTATCTATTAATTAACCCTATCAAACAAGTGTCATATTTGATCATGACTCCGACAAACAAGTGTCATATTTGATCATGACTCCGACCCGAACATCAAGACTCTCATGACCCTTGTCATAGATAGGATATTGACGTTATCCAACACGAACTAAATGTTAATGTACTTTCTTTCATGTGAGCTTCATTATATGCATAAAAGTTGTGCAAAATTTCACTTTGTAAATATAAACTCAAGAACTAAATTAAAATATTTGTTTCAGATAAATATTTTCGATGCATCAAATCAAAAAATTCGAAACGATCAATGCCAACCCCTAACTAAAACGATTGACCATCCAAAATATTAGAATGGATTCATTTTAGTTTCTATTTTTATTCTATGCATTTTAAAAATACAAAATTCACATCTTATATTAAAAAACACGAATTACAACCTCAATTTTTTTATCTTTTTCAAAGAAGAACCAAACATGAAATAAATATACTTGTCTTCAATATTTTGTTGTGCCCACATGCCACAATTACCAAACATATCACAACAATTTGATTCTAATTAATATATGTCATTAATAATTTTCTTATTGACTTCATTACCTAAATCATTAAATAATTTTCAAAATCCCATCTAAAAAACAAGAAATAAAAGATTGGGTGAATACAAAATAAAGTGTTATCACCTAGGAATTCGATGAGATGTCTGCTATTTCACTATCTTTTAATCAGAAGTTTCAATTTCAAATTATGTGAAGCAAAATATTTTCAATATGAAGCATTTTGCTTTCCTATTAGTTAGCTTACCAATGTCAATTTCTATTATAAAAATTTGATATTCAACTAGTAAATTTCAAATACCAAACGATAAAAATCGAGAAAGTATATATATATATATATATATATATAAATAACTAATAAGATACAAAAGTAGCTATAAGATTATTACTATGACTAGGAGGGAATTAAGCATATTGTGACTAACAAATTATTTTTCAAAATAGTATGATAATAATATATTTTTAGAAATAATGATTCTTTTATCATTAAAAAGTTAAGATATTAAATTATTTATGCTTGTATAATAATGTTAGAAGTTTTATTTTCTATAAGTTTCCTTGATCATGTTTGTAATTATTTTAAACTATTAATGTATTTTTATAATTTTGTATTATTATACAATATATAGTAAATTAAAAATTTAAAGATCCATATATAGGGCTTACACCCCACGTCTTGAGGTTTACACCTCGCCTTATGTTAAATAAGACGTCCGCCTCATGCTCCCGCCTTTTAAAACACTGCTCAACATTAATTATAACCTATAGAGTGCAATCAAATTAACTTCCTAAAAAATATTTTCCAAACACTACCTTTTTTATATAATATAGAATAGGTGCTCCTACTTTCTTAAATGTGTACCTCACTATCATTGAACAAACTTCTAAACTTGAAAAAGAATTAAGAACATGTTAATATGATATGATATTTTAAGAAAAAAGGAAAACATTTAGGTGGTACAAAATGAACAAATGAATGTATCTAATCAATTTTAGGAAAAAATAGTTAATTTTTCTTGCTTTGGGTCAATGGATCTAGACATTAATATATAGTAGTAGCAAGTACACTTACTTATTTTGCAAAAATATTTATTAGCACAATTATTTACTTATTTAATCACCCACCATAAGTTCTATTATTAGTTTGGTTAACAAAAAAAAACCTTAACAACTTTCCAAAATTTTATATTAATTCGATAGTGAATTTCCCAAAATACCCCTTCCCCTTCTTCTCATGGACTTAAACATAATTTTCTTTGAAATATTTTTAAAAAAAATTATTGATAGTGACACTTACTAATGAAAATACATAGTGAGATATAAAAAAGTGTCCACCCATATTAAAATATTAGGAATACATGTCCAAAAACCAATTTAATAAATAAATCAAATGGAAGAAAATATTATTGATTTAGATACTGAATTACTGGATTAACAATTTTCAAACATTTTTACATATTTAGTTATTGGACCGTCTGGTTCAACTTTTAAGTTTTAGTTTACGATTAAATCGGCAACCTAATAAGATTATAACTAATAGTGAATATCTCATTGATTTAATTATCTAATTAACATGTCTGCAACATATAAAAATGGTCATGAAACACCCCTACAAGCAAGTATACTAACTTATTTTATTGAGCATGATTAGTAGCGTCATTATTTGCTTGCTTAATCACTCCATTAATTAAGAGAGAAAAAGGTACCCATTAATTTCATTATTAGTTTTATTATAAACTAAAAACAAAGCAAAAAACATCTTTAACAACTTTACAACAACAATAGTATATTTGGTGAAATTTGAAAAGATTTGAGGAAGATAGAGTGTATGCATACTCTATCACTATCTTATGGAGGTAGATAGACTATTTTCAAAAGACTCTCGACTTGAGGTATTGAAGACACCCTTAAACTCAACGCAAATTATTAGTTTGACTCTCAAGCCATTGATAGTCTTAAAAACATCTTTCACTTAACTAACTAAATTTAAAACCACCTCGATCTTGCAACATGAGTGAAATACACCCTTAAATTCTCGTCAAGTTTAGGGGTGTTTTCAACACTTTTTTCGACTTTTTGTTAAGAGCACCATGCTCCTACAAAAGTTTAAAACCACTTGTTATGTCATGTCTCATGTGGCAGATCAATGATGTATCTAATTTTAGTTAGTCAAGTAGAGAGATGTTTATAACTTACAAAGATGTCAATAGTTCGATGATGAAACTAATTATTTGTGCCAAATTTAAAAATGTTTTCAATACTTCTCTCAAAGAAAAAATGTTAGTGCAGTGCAATAACCGAAACATCATAAAAACGTCTTTAATAACTTTCCTAATTAAAATTTATTAGAAATAATCTCACAAAAAATATTCCCAAAATACCCCTTCCTCAACTCTAGATTTTCTCCCCTTTCTTTCTCTTATTGTCTGAAAATCCCATCTTATTCGGATCCTACCAGTGACCCGAATCCGTTTTTCAGTCTTCCTCTGAAGTTTCTTCCACTGTTCGTTCATGGCGTCTCTTTCAATCGTTGAATTTTGAATATAATACATAGTTAGTAAGCAACCCTTTTGGATTCTTAAGCTTAAAGTAACATTTCTTTCTTGATTAAAACTCTTTAACTTCTCACCAAACACCTTTCCCAACTAACGCTTTTCCTTCAAAAATCTTCAAACGCACTCTTTTTTTCCATTGCTTCAGTCTAAAACTTCGAGATCTTGAAACCCTTTGATTATACTGAGAAATGAAGCAGTTAGCAGCTTTACAGCAAGGTCGCCGGAGCAATAGCTTTAGAGGGTCATCGGCGTTAGATTCGTCGTCAGATGGGTCTGTAAAGTCACCGGCGACTATTTTCTGGCTTGTGCTTCATGGGGTTTGCTGTTTGATCAGTTTGGTTCTGGGTTTCAGATTTTCGCGTTTGGTGTTCTTTCTTCTGTTTACTAACTCATCTTCTACTCCAAACAGTATTTATTCAGCGACCTCTTTGTTTCATGATCCGGGTGCTGATATAGCTGTTAAGACGGAAATGGCGTCATTTTCCGGTGGGGAAGATCAGCTGAATAGGACATCGGTGTCGAGTAGCCGGGTGGTGGTAGGACGACATGGAATATTAATTAGGCCGTGGCCTCACCCGAATGCAAGTGAGGTGATGCAGGCACATAAGATAATGGAGATAGTTCAAAGGGAGCAGAGATTACAGTATGGTGTTAAGAGTCCAAGGACTGTAATTGCTGTAACACCAACATATGTGAGAACTTTTCAAACTTTGCATCTTACAGGTGTGATGCATTCTTTGATGAATGTGCCTTACAATGTTGTGTGGATTGTGGTGGAAGCTGGAGGCACAACTAATGAGACCGCCTCGCTGATTGCCAAATCGGGTTTGAAGACAGTTCACATTGGATTACGCGAGAAGATGCCTAATTTGTGGGAAGATCGCCATAAATTGGAGGCAAAAATGAGACTTCGCGCTTTGAGGTATAGAAGTTTGTTTCTAATAGCTTGTTACCAGATTGAAAAAATGAACTTTTGTTTCTAATATTGTGTTTTTATGTATGTGGTGAAGAATAATTTTGATAATTTTAGAAATTGAAAATGATAGTGGCTTGTGTTTGTTTGATGGAACAGATATGTGAGAGAAGAGAAGTTGGATGGGATAGTGATATTTGCTGATGATAGTAATATGCATAGTTTAGAGATTTTTGATGAGATCCAGAAAGTGAAATGGATTGGTGCTCTGTCGGTGGGCATTCTTGCTCATTCAGGTGGTGTGGAGGAGGAGATATCAACAGTTCAGAAAGAGGAAGATAAGAATTTGCAATTGCCAGTTCAGGGTCCAGCTTGTAATTCATCAGATCATTTTGTTGGTTGGCACACTTTTGATTCGTCTCAATACGTGGAGAAGAGTGCCAGATACATTGGTGACAGGGCAGTTGTGCTGCCAAGGAAGCTTGAGTGGGCTGGCTTTGTGTTGAATTCCAGATTAGTCTGGAAAGATGCTGAAGATAAGCCTGAATGGGTTAAGGATTTGGATGATGTAATGGGAGACAGGGAAGATGTTGAGAACCCTCTATCTTTGCTGAAGGATCTTTCAATGGTGGAGCCTCTCGGAAGTTGTGGGCGCAAAATTATGCTGTGGTGGCTACGCGTTGAAGCACGAGCAGACAGCAAATTCCCTGCCAGGTTAGTTTAATAGTGCTATCCTGCCGCATGTTGCATTGTGTTTTGAATGTTCTTAGCATTGAATGTTTGTTGTTTTTAACTAATATGTTTATATCATTCTTTTCTGTTTCCTTGATCACCTAAGCAAAATCGTAGTTGTGTTGTTTCATGATTCTCAGCTGTTCTTAAAACATGATAGATCCTCTTATAATGCCATTTCTCTCCTTTTTTAAGTCCAGAGCCATGAAACAACTGTAGAAATGAGAATGATATTAGAATGATAGATATGTTCTCAATAAAGTTAGGAACTAATAGTAAAAGGAAGATTTTTATATGAAAAAAGTAGTACCACAAGATTTTTGATATTCCTGTACATCCCTTTGCCTAGTCTTTTGACAAGTAAGGATCAGGAGTCCAAACATTGTAATTTTCTGGTAACAACTTAGTACCAGATTTCTGTTATAATACTTTACCAGTTTCAAAACACTAAATAAGGTATCAAGAGTCTTTGTATTTATGATGGTGCACAAAGACTGTTCAAGGCTTCAAGCTGAATTCAAAAGGACCACAAGTCAGTCTACAAAAGTCAATCCATCTATGAGTATCCTACTGGAAGAGTTGTTATTGCGAACAGTCATAAAGTCCTGGGCCTGCAAAAACAAAGCACTATACTTTGACTGCTCTCTCTCTTTCATTTCTCGGAATTTTGATTTTTTATCCCCATCCAGGCATCCACCCGGCCGCCTTTGCTGTAGTTTCACCAACTTTTCTGTAGTTGCCTTTGCATCACGGTCTTTATTCCTTAAAGGAACTAGGATAGTCCAACATGTGTCCTCAAGAGACATTATGACCTGCAGTCCCTGTATGTTGAAGTAAATGCTTACTGTTTGTTCTTCCTACCTTCATAAGGTGCAAAAGTTTTCCAGAGTTTCCTTTCTACTTCTTGAGTTATTATATGTCAGAGGGGTCTCATGTGACTGGTCAATTCTGTTTATTGGCTTAGAAGAAGTATTGGAAAACATTCATAAAAAAGTAAAGTATTAAAGTTAATGTATGAAATATACTTATAAAATGGTTGATCTTAAATGAAAAAACATGAGCAGTGAAGATTCATGTAGTCAACCCCATCTTGTTTGGGATTGAGATGTAATTGTTGTTATACTTATGAAATGCAACTTTAGGTCATATAAGATATTAAGAAAACTTTGCAATTGTATAAGATATACTTATAGAACAAAATATTAGTATTATATACATGTTTGGATATTATTTATACATTTATTAGCCATATCTCAATACTCATATGCCTACTCCAATCTGGGGGCTGGGGGGAGGACAAAGATGGTTGGAAGCTTTCTTCATGGTCCTCAGATGGTCTGTCTTCCCAAAATCTGATTCTGCTTCCATCTATCTCCCAAAACAGACAGCATTTGGAAAGGGAATTCCATCCCAGTTGAATCAGTTTCCACGAAGAACGTTCGTATGATTTTTTCGCAGTATCTGTAACTCATCATCCACTAACCTGCCCATATTTTCTACTCCCTCCGTCCCAATTTATCCACACCATGGCTCCTTTTCTCACATAAATCATCAATGTCAAGCTTA
>JAJOOF010006864.1:0-15350 GCA_029582545.1 Solanum lignicaule | reverse complement strand
AATAATTTGTGTGCTAGGAGATATGACCCTCCAAAGTAGACCCTTGAAAAAGGCTTCACTTGGAAATTTCGGATTTTGATACGGTTGCTCTAAAATTTGGGTTAGACCCATTTCCCACTCAATTTGACCCCCTAAACAAGAATATAAAGTCAGATTTTCAAAAAACAAAACAGATCTTTTTTATATACAGCTAAACAAGTTTTCGGTAACTTCCGAAGCACATTTTTAAGAACTTTTTGGGTCAAATTCAAATATAATCATTTCATTAAGTTCTCGACTCCAAACTCACATGTGAGGCTCTAGTTTCACTCTATCATTTTCCGGGTCGTTACACTTATAACCTTGTACTCATACAATATTTTCAGGTGCAAATAGTTCTCAAGTTCTACGACACATCTCCTCAAAAGGGTCTCAATTGAAACAACATTTAGAGAACAGAGTACATCTCACTTTTTGCTCAAATGCATGATTCATATGAGTATGAGTGCATTCTTTTGAATCTCAATAGTTAAACTCACTCACAGGCTTCTCTCAAGCCACTCTACAGTCTCATGACTTTCTAATGATTTTTGCTGAGAGTAACTCATCATTATTGAACTGAGTTTGCTTTTCAACTACCTCGAGTATGGGGAATAGTCAAATAAATCTGAGAAATGCACGAGTTTTAAATAAGTTCCTTATGACACAACTATAATGTACTGTAACACCCTGCTACTTGAAACAACTAGAATTAGAAAATGATGATTTAGGTGGGATACAAGACACTGTATGAAAGGTCTTTGAATTATATTTCCAACATCACCGAGTTTGCTAGATTTCGAGTCCGTATGAGGGAGATATGCCCATTTGAAATTGGGTTGTCTGAATAAAGAAAGTCACCCGGATTTTAGAGGGGTATTTTGGTCTTTTCATTACCCAATTAATTAAATTCATTTTTAGTAATTTATTTAGGGTCTAAACTGATTTGGTTCAGTTTAATCTTCATAAAATTACTCTAGGGTTTTTAGAAAAGAGAAAAGAGGAGAAAGAGCCAAGGTTTGTCACGTTCTTGAGACTTCGCTTGTGGATTTTGCCAAGAGTTAATCCCTACGAGGTATGTGAAATCACTTAGAATTGAGTTCATTCACCCATGCGCCAATCATGTTTAATTCAGCGTATTTACATTCATAAAGTCATTGAGTTCTTGATGGTTTTCTTGTTGAAGTTTCTATTGAGATCTTTGATTGGTGAGATTTTGAGGAGTTCTTGAGTTAATTGCATGAGATTTGAGGTTGTTTTTTAATAGATTCTTGTACCCTATTGATGGGTATTAGAATCTAAGTGATTGGGGAAGAACTCACTCGATTCTAGATGAATTAGGGTCGAAAAACGAGTAAGAAACTTTGTCAAACTTTCTGGGAAAATGGGTGGGGCGCCACGCAACTCAGTGCGCCCCACATCAAGATCTATAGAGTGGGCTCTGGGGCACCACGCCACCTAGTGCACCCTTACCCAGGTTCTTTAGTTATGGGTCTGGCGCCAAGTGCCACTCTGTACGCTAGGGTCGCCAGGACTTCTACCCTTTCCCACTTCTTTTCGTTTGAGTTCCCTCGAATCATACCTATATTTTCTAGGTTATTTCTACACTCTAAGGTACGTATAAACATCGAGATATCATCCATAACATGAGATCATGAACCTTAGATCCATAATTCAAATTCAAGGAAAGTTAAGAGTCAAGTCTAAAGATTTCTTAGAGTCTTTCAAAGGTCTTTTACAAATATTTTAAACTTGTTTTAAAGACTTGAGCATTGAGTTTAGAAAGAGCAAGAGTGAAGTTCATGTCTTCAAAAGATTATATGGGAACTAAGTATTTCCAAGAGTTAAAATATTTTATCATTCATACAAGAGAGGAAACATCGATATCCAAGAGAGCTTTCAAGCTAGTTTTTAAATAATAATCTCAACCACATATAGAGTTATGTTTTAAAACATATGAGCTAGTATATTTTGGGATTAGTATTGAGCACCGATTTGGGGACATATTTGAGTTCAGATAATTCAAAGTCTCCATAAACCGTGTAGCCACATGAGTAGAAAAGGGTCATACTTTTTAGATGATTTATTAATGCTTTTAGCATAGACTAGTTGATCCACTTAGTGATTTAGGTTCTGTACCCCCGACAAGGTATAAGACGGCCCTGGAAGCGTAAGGCAAGACACTGTACCATCACTTAAGCTCATAGAGGTGGTTGTCTGTTAGAGAAATTCCCATAGAGATGTTTTGTATTCCTAAATACACATAGTTACTTGTATTTTCATATACAAACTGAGTTGTTGTGTGTTTTTAAATGCACTGAATTGTTATCTTCATGTTTTAAAGCTTTTCTTTATACTGCATCTTTACTTCTGCTTTATATTGAAAAGATTTGAGTGAGTTGAGACGAGGTAAGTTTCTTCAGCTCCTTTTCAAGCTTATGTTTTATTTTAGAACTCCCCTAACATGCTCGTACATTCAATGTATTGATGCCATTTGGCCTGTATCATTTTATGATGCAGATACAGGTAACCAGGATTAGCATCCAGTGCCTCATTGATCCAGTTGAGCATTCAAAGTCATTTGGTGAGCCTCCTTGCTTTCTAGAGGATCCCTATTTACATTGTTTTAGTATTTTCATTGTTTTAGTATTTCAGTTGTTAGGATGATCGGGGTCTTGTCTTGACATCCCTCATAGTTTTAGAGGCTTCATAGACAGATAGCTATAGTTCTTTAGTCTTGCATTTAAGTTGGTTTGTTATATGACTTGAGTTGCTATTTTGTCTAGTTGAATGTTTACTTCTAAAACATTCTCAGTTTCTTTGTTCAAACAGTTTATAAAGATTGTATGAAAGTACATTTTCTGTTGAGTAAGTCTTCCGTTGAGAGTCTAGCCAGGCCAAGGGTTCGCTTGGGGCCAAAAATAGTTCTCGAGTGCCAGTCCCGCCTAGAATATAGGATTGGGGCATGACATAATTAGTATCAGGGCACATAGTTCAAGAGTCCTAGGGAGTCTAGTAAGTCGTGTCTGTAGAGTCCTAGTTATCGGTGTGAAGCGCGCCACATCTATAATTAGGAGGCTGCAACATTTAGGAACTATCTCAGTTTTTTCATACTCATTTCTTGCGATAGAATTCCTCTCTATAAAGTCTCTTTCTAACTCGTGCTTGCGCGTATATTTAAGATCATGCCTCCATAAATGCTGTTTGAGGTCGTCGTACAAGGAGGACTGTAGAATAACAAGGGGTACCTAATGCACTTGAAGTGCAACCCCAAAGAGAGGTCACCAATGCTGAGTTTCGTAAGGCCAACCGGATTTTGAGCCAAGTTGTGACCAACCAAGCTAGGCAAGAAAGAGAGAATCGTCAGGAAGTGGCTGATACTTCTAGGATCCATGAGTTCTTAAGGATGAATCCTTCAAGCTTCATTGGTTCAAGTGTCACTGAGGATCCGAAAAAAATTGTTAAAGAACTTCAGAAGGTTTTTGAAATTATGCATGTTGTCGATGCTGAGTGAGTGGATCTAGCTACATATCAACTAAAGAGTGTTGCTAGAATCTGGTTTGACCAATGGAAAAAGAATAGGGCTATGGATGCACCAATTGTGAGTTGGGTTGTGTTCGAGAGTACCTTCATAGGGAGTTTCTTTCCCCGTGAGCTAAGAGAGGCAAAGGTAAGAGAATTCCTCACTCTTAAGCAGGAATCTATGAGTGTTATTGAGTATAGTCTGAAGTTCATCCAACTTTCCCACTATGCTCCGGAGATGGTTGCGGATATGAGGAGCAAGATGAGTCTGTTGGTTGCTGGATTATCTCGTCTGTCAAGTAAGGAAGGTAAGGTAGCTATGCTAATAGGTGATATAGACATAGCAAGCTTAATGATTCATGTGCAGCAGGTTGAGGAGGATAAACTGAGGGATAGAAAAGAGTTCTGAAATAAGAAAGCTAAGACATGGAATGAGTCTTGGAAGCAGAAGAGTAATGCCAACCGATCTTCTTTCCAACATAAGCAATAGGGAACTGTTCCATCATCTACTAGTGCACCTGCACCAAGGAACATAGGTGAGTTCAACAATCATAATTCACAAAATTTCAGATATAGACCTACACAGTCTCAAGGTAGTGTTGCACAAGGAGGTAATGAGATTCCTGCATGTGCTAAGTATGGTCGGACCCACTCAAGGGTGTGTCGTGATGGCTCCATTGGTTGCTTCAAGTGTGGTCTTAATGGTCACTTTATTAAAGAGTACCCTAAGAAAAGGCAAGGTAATGGTAATGGGGGCAATATAGCCCAATATTTTTCAGTTTCTCCACAAAACAGAGCTGCACCTAGAAGAGCTACTTCAGGGGCAGGCGGAAGATCAAACCGTCTTTATGCTATCACTAGTCGCCAAGAGCAAGAGAATTCTCCAGATGTTGTCACTGGTATGATCAAAGTCATTACTTTTGATGCTTATGCTTTGCTAGATCCATGAGCGAGTCTATATTTTGTGACTCCATATGTTGCAATGAATTTTGATGTTCTTCTTGAGCAACTCTTTCAGCCCTTCGGTGTATCTACACATGTTGTTGAGTCTATTCTAGCTAAAAGAGTCTATCGTGATTGCACCGATTCCGTCAATCACAAGGACACCATGGCTGACTTAGTTGAGGTAAACATGGTAGATTTCGATGTCATTCTAGGTATAGAGTGGAAGAGTATTTTAGTAGTGCCTAAGAGTCGTTTCATTTCTTACCTTAAGAAGAGAAAGTTAGTCTCCAAGGGTTGTGTCTATCACTTAGTCTGAGTTAATGACTCTAGTGTTGAGACACCTCCTATTCATTCAGTTTCAGTTGTTAGTGAGTTTCTAGAAGTCTTACCAGACGATCTTCTTGGAGTCCCTCCTGAGAGAGAAATAGACTTTGGTATAGATATTCTTCCTGATACTCATCCTATCTCTATTCCACCATATAGAATGGCTCCAGCTGAGTTGAAAGAGTTAAAAGAGCAGTTGAAAGATCTCCTAGAGAAAGGTTTTGTTCGACCAAGTGTATCACCGTGGGGCGCTTCGGTCTTATTTTGTGAGAAAGTAAGATGGTTCTCTAAGAATGTGTATATATTATTATTAGTTGAACAAGGTTGCTATCAAGAATAAGTATATTCTTCCGAGAATTGATGATCTTTTCGATCAACATCAGGGTGCCAGTTGTTTTTCTAAAATAGACCTCAAATCTGTCTATCATCAGCTGACAGTAAGAGAAAGTGATATCTCTAATACCGCTTTCATGACCCGCTATGGTCATTATGAGTTCCTAGTAATGTCCTTTAGTTTGACCAATGCTCCTGCAACATTCATAGACCTTATGAACAGAGTATTCAAGACCTATTTAGAAATGTTTGTTATCATATTCATTGATGACATTCTAATATATTCGAGGACAAGAAGTTATATGCCAAGATTTCTAAGTGTGAATTTTTGCTTGAGTCTGTGGCATTCTTAAGACATATTATTTCTTGTGATGGAATTATAGTTGATACCCAAAAGATAGAGGCAGTACAGAACTGGCGTAGACCCACGTCTCCAACTGACATTAGGAGTTTCTTGGGTTTGGCTGGTTACTACAGAAGGTTCGTTGAGGGGTTTTCATCTATTTCATCCCAATTGACTAAGTTGACTAAGAAAACAATTATGTTTCAATGTTCTGAAGCTTGTGAGAAAATTTTTCAGGAATTAAAAAAATGGTTGCCTATTGCCTAGTATTGACCTTACCAGAAGGTACGCAAGGTTTTGTAGTATATTATGAGGCATCTAGAGTTGGATTGTGTTGTGTGTTAATGCAAAAAGGAAAAGTTATAGCTTATGCCTCGAGCCAGCTTAAGGTTCTCGAGAAGAATTACCCAACCCATGATTTAGAGTTGGATGCTGTAGTATTTGCTTTGAAAATATGGCATCATTATCTTTATGGTGTTCATGTAAATATGTTCACTCGTCATAAGAGCCTTCCATATGTATTTAGTTAGAAAGAGCTTAATCTCATACAGCGAAGGTGGCCGATTAGAGTTACTTAAGGATTATGACATGAGTATTCTCTATCACCTAGGTAAGGCTAATATGGTTGTTTATGCCTTGATTAGATTGTCTATGGGTAGTACCGCCTATTTTGAGGAAGATAAGAAACAGTTAGCAAAAAAGGTGCATATACTTGCACGATTAGGAGTTTGATTAAGGGATTTCGATGAAGGAGGAGTAGTGGTGATAAATGGGGCTGAGTCATCATTAGTGTCTGAAGTGACCAAGATCCTATTTGGCTTGAATTGAAGGCAAATTTTCATAAGAAAAAACTAATAGCTTTTGAACAAGGGGGACATGGTGTGTTGAGGTACCAAAGTACATTGTGTTTGCCAAGGGTGGATGAAGTTCAAGAGAGGATCATGGAGGAAGCTCATAGCTCTAGATGTTCTATCCCTCCGGGTTCCACAAAGATGTATCGTGATCTGATAGAGGTTTATTGGTGGAATAGTATAAAGAAGGGTATTTCAAAGTTTGTTTGTAAGTGTCTGAATTTCCAACAAGTTAAAATAGAGAACTAGAGGCCTGATGGTATGGATTTAAATATAGAGATTACGAATGGACCTGGGAGATGATTAATATGGACTTTATGATAGGTTTTCCGCGGTCTCGTAGGCAACACGATTCCATTTGGGTGATTGTAGATCGAATGACTAAATCAACCCACTTTTTACCGATAAAGAATAATGATTCAGCAAATGATCATGCCAAGTTATATCTTCAAGAGGTAATTAGACTTCATGGAGTTTTGATTATTTCAGATGGAGGTGTACAATTTCGAAAGTCATTCCAGCAAGGTCTGGGTTCGAAGGTGAATTTGAGTACTGCTTTTCATCCTCAGACAGATGGTCAAGCAGAGTGCACCATTTATACTTTAAAATATATGTTGGGATCTTGCGTGATTGATTTCAAAGGTAATTGGGATGATCACCTACCTCTCATAGAGTTTGGTTACAACAATAGTTACCACTCTAGCATCCAAATGGCTCCGTATGAGGCTCTTTATGGGAGATGATGCAGATTTCCTATTGGATGGTTTGAAGTTGGTGAAGCTGGGCTGATATGACCAGAGTTAGTGCATCTCGCTATGGAAAAAATGAAGGTTATTCAAGAGAGAGTGAAAACAATGCAGAGCCATTAGAAATCCTATATAGATGTTTGAAGAAGAGACCTAGAGTTTGAAGTAGATGATTGACTTTACTTGAAAGTTTAACCCATTAAGGGTGTTATGAGATTTGGTAAAAAGGGGAAACTTAGTCCCCGGTATATTTGCCCTTACAGGATATCCAAGAGGATTGGCAATGTAGCTTATGAGTTAGAGTTACACCAAGAGTTAGCAGGGGTTCATCCGGTATTCCACATTTCTATGTTAAAGAAGTGTATGCGTGATCCTTCACCTATCATACCTACTGAAGACATTGGTATTAAAGATAGCTTATCTTATGAGGAATTTCCCGTTCATATTCTAGATCGCCAAATTCACAAGTTGAGGAGTAAAAGTAGCATCAGTCAAAGTACTATAAAGAAATCAGTTTGTTGAGGAAACTACTTGGGATTCTGAGGAGGATATGAAGAAGAGATACCCACATATCTTCAAATCTGGAGAAATTCCAAACTAAGGTTCTAATCCTTTTCTTGGCATTTGTTTTTAAGTTGGCATGTTGTATTTATATTTTGCTTATTGGGTGTTTGAACTGAATGTGAGATGTTACAATCTTAGCCTACTAAGAGTAATCTCATTCGAGGACGAATGTTCCCAAGGGGGAGATATTGTAACACCCTGCTAGTTGAAAGAACTCGAATTAGAAAGAAACCATTTTTGGAAATAATCAAATTTGGAAATTTTGGGAAGTTATGCAAAGTATGAGTTTTGGGTTAACTTCAAACGACCATAACTCCTAGCACAGGATGATTTAGGTAGGCTACAACATACTGTATGAAAGGTCTTTGAATTATCTTTCCAACGCCACCGAGTTTGCTAGTTTTCAAGTTTGTATGAGGGAGATATGCCCGTTTGAAGTTCGGTTGTCTGAATAAGGAAAGTCACCCATATTTTAGAGGGGTATTTTGGTGTTTTCATTTCCCAATTAATTAAATTCATTTTTAATAATTTATTTGGGGTCTAAACTGATTTTGTTCAGTTTACGCTACATAAAATTACGCTAGGCTTTTGAGAGAAGAGGAGAAAAAAAGAGAAAGAGCCAAGGTTCGTCGCGTTCTTGAGATTTCGCTTGTGGATTTCGCCAAGGGTTAATCTCTAGAGGTATTGATATCACATAGCATTGGATTCGTTCACGCACACCAATCATGTTTAATTCAACGTATTTGCGTTCTTGAAAGTAGAGAAATTGATTTCTTGATTGTTTCCATTTTGAAGTTTTTATGGGATCTTGATTGTTGAGATTTTGAAGAGTTCTTGAGTTAATTGCATGAGATGTGAGGTTTTTTTTTAGTAGATTCTTGTACAATAATGATGGGTATTAGAATCTAAGTGATTGGAGAAGAAACCACTCGATTCTAGATGAATTAGGGTCGATAAATGAGTAAGAATATTCGTCGAACTTTCTGGGAAAAGTGGTGGGGCGTCGCGCCACTTAATGCACCCATATCAGGATCTGTAGTTTGGGCTCTGGGGCGCCGCGTCACTCAGTGTGCCCTAACCCAGGTTTTGTAGTAATGGGTCTGGGCTCGGCGCCACTCAGGGTCGCTAAGTCTTCTACCCATTTCGCACTTCTTTTCGTTTGAGTTCCCACGCATAGTACCTATGTTTTTGAGTTGATTTCTACACTATAAGGTACGTATCAATATCGAGAGATCATCGATAACATGAGATCATGAACCTTGAATCCATAATTCTAATTCAAGGAAAGTTAAGAGTGAAGTCTAATAGTTCTTAGAGTCTTTCAAAAGTCTTTTACAAATGTTCTAAACTTGTTTTAAAGACTTGAACATTGAGTTAAGTAAGAGTAAGAGTGAAGTTCATCTCTTCAAAAGATTATATGGGAACTAAGTATTCCCAAGAGTTAAAATGTCTTCATATTCACAACAGAGGAAACACCAATTACCAAGAGAGCTTTCGAGCTAGTTTTTGAGTAATAATCTCAAACCACAGAAAGTGTTATGTTTTTAAACATATGAGCTAGTATAGTTTGTGAGTAGTACTAAGCACCGATTTGGGGACACACTTGAGTTCAGATAATTCAAAGTCTCCATAAATCGTGTAGCCAATATGGGTAAAAAAGAGTCATACTTTTTAGATGATTCCTTAATGCTTTTAGCATAGACTAGTGGATCCACTTAGTGAATTAGGTTCTATACCCCCGGAATAGTATAGGACGGCCCTGGCAGCGTGAGGCTAGACGATGTACCATCACTTAAATTCATAGAGATGGTTGTCTGTTAGAGAAACTCACACAAAGATATTTTGTATTCTTATATACACAGAGTTACTTGTAATATCATACAAAAACTGAGTTGTTATGTGTTTTTAAATGCACTGAGTTGTTATCTTCATGTTTTAAAGCTTTTCTTTATATTGCATCTTTACTTCTGCTTTGTATTGAAAAGTGTTGAGTTAGTTGAGATGAGGTAAGTTTCTTCAGTTCCTTTTTAAGCTTATGTTTTGTTTTAGAATTCCCCTCACATGCTCGTACATTCAATGTACTGATGCCATTTGGCTTGCATCATTTTATGATGCAGATACAGGTAACCAGGATTAGCATCTAACTTCTCTTTGATCCAGTTGAGCATTCAGAGTCATTTGGTGAGCCTCCTTGCTTTCCAAAGGATCCCTATTTACATTTCTTTAGTATTTACAGTTGTTAGGATGATTAGGGGTCTTGTCCCAACATCCCTCTTTGTTTTATAGGCTTCATAGGCAGATAGCTATAGTTATTTAGTCTTGCATTGCAGTTGTTTTGTTATATGACTTAAGTTGCCATTTTGGCTGGTTGAATGTTTACTTCTAAAACATTCTCAGTTTATCTTTTCGGACAGTTTATTAAGATTGTATCTAAGTATATTTTATGTTGAGTAAGTCTTCCGCTGAGAGTCTCGTCAGGCCAAGGGTTCGCTTGGGGCTAGAAATGGTTCTCGAGTGCCAGTTCTGCCTAGGGTGTAGGCTCGGAGTGTGACATGCACGATTTAGAGTAGGAAAGAAGAGAATTTTTTCCTAAATGTCTGTAATCCCTAATTTTGTAGAAGTGGGGCCCTCACAACCATAAATAAAATCCTACTTGACATGACTTCATAGACACCCTAGGATAATTTAATCCGTGCTCTGATACCAAATTTTTCATGACCCGATCCTACATCCTGGACGTGATCGGCACTCTAGATCCATTGTTGGCCCTCAAGTGAACCCTCATTCTAGTTGACTACAAGTTGAAGACTAACTCAAGCATACATAAGCATTAAATTGGAAGAAGTGTTTAAACTTTTTTTACTGAATCTCAAAACTAAACTGGTTATACAAAGTATGAAACATAAGTTTTAAATAAAATAACTTAAACTGAAAGACTCTCCACAACTGTCTATCTATGAAGCCTCTATTGTATAAAGATGAGCATTAGGACAAGACCCACGACACCTAAAAAATTGTTACCAATAGCTCACAAAATTGGAGTCCTCCAGAAGCAAAGAGGGCTTACTCAAAAGCTGATGAGCGCATGAAATAATCTCAATAGAATCTTGTTGACGATTCTAAGAACCTTTATCTACATCATTACTAGATGCAATTCGAATGGCATCGGTACCTTGAATGTACGAGTATGTAATATAGTTGAATAATAAATAACTGAAAGAAAAGACTCCAATAGATAACAATGTACTCAAGCTAAATGTAAGGAAATAAAAGAGTTAAATCATTTAAACCTTTACAAAATACTTTCTCATATATGAACTCAACATAATAAGTGATATATAAAAATACACTTTAACTCTATTGGAAGATTCTCTAACCGAAAACCATCACTATGAGCTAAGTGATGATAATCGCCTCGCCCATGCTGCTACAACCGTCTTATACCTTGCCAGGGTATACAACACCTCAACTAAGTTGATCTACTAAGCTATGCTTAACAACAATAAGGAATCATCTAAAAAGTGTGTCTTTTTATCCATGTTGGCATACATCATTTATGGGGGTTGTGGGTTGTTTTAACTCTCCCACATATTGGTGCTTAATATTACCCCCAATAATATATACTCTTGCTCATATGTTTAAAAACACAAACTCTTCCTCTGGTTTGTGATAATTTTTCAAACTACCCTTTTAAAAGAGGTAACTGCTCTTGAAATAACTTTTGAACTTAAAACTCATTTATAAATCTCAGTTTCTCTTTTATCAATGTAAAAATTGAGTCATATGGGAGTACATAGTCCCCTTATATTCATACTTGAAAACACATTCTCAAAAACATTTCAAAATCATATTATAATATGATCATTGATGATTCGGGAAGTCATACTGCATAAACATTGATGGTATATCTAGATACCATACTTCTTAAACATTGATTGCATACTCCAATGCCATACTAATCATGTTTTAGAAGCTTTTTTTTCTCAAAACTCATCTTTACTTTCTAATAACTCAGTTTAAGAACTCAAGTGTTGGCTTTAAAAAAAGCTTTTAAAACTTTATAACTCAAAATAGGGTTCATGCTTAAATATAGACATGAATAAATAAACTCAAGGATCTCAATGAAAATATAGAAACTCAATATTTAGGAATAGAATTTTAAAAATAAACATGAACTTAAGAATTCAAAATCAACTTATCTCAAGAATACTCAAATCTAAGGAAAGAATCCTGGATTACTCTTTTACTGATCTAAAAGTAGATGTAGGGCGTGAGGACGAACTAGTCTAACACTATGATAGCCTTATATACCGAAAAGAACAAGGTTCTTGAAGAATCTTGAAGAATAAGTTGATTAGAAGACTTGAAACCATAGCTTGAAGGTAAACAATCAAGAAATCCATTCTTGAGATTCTTGAATTTGTTTCTTGAAATCTCTATGGCAAAGATTTATGATTTTCATTAGTGATTCATAATTGTATGGAGGAATTTGAGTTGGAAAGAATGGAATTATTGGAGAAAAGCTTACCTTGAAGAAGAATCTTGAAAACAATGGAAAGATCTTGAATAGAGTCTTCTACTTTGATTTTTCATTAGGGTATTGCCGTAGGGTTTAAGAAAGAAGATAATGATTGATTAAGAGATAAAAATCTGATTGATTTGGGTATTTAATTAGTCAAGAAATTTTTTAGGGTTTTCTTAGAGGTAAAAAGATAAAAACGACCTTGTTTAATGTTTTCTTGTTGGCTAATTCTTCATAGCACTATATCAGGTATTAAAATGGTCATAACTTTTTACTCAAAAATTGGATTGACGCAAAATTGGTGGTGTTGGAAAGAAGATTCAAATACCCTTAATTTGATAGATTGTGGGGCATAACTCTTTATATTCTAAGAGATATGGTCGTTTGAAGTTTACCCAATTAGAATCTTCCATCAAAACCTAATCGATAAGGAAACTTTCCACTCTACTTTGTGCAAGAAGTTTCTAGTGACCTTTGTTGATATCCGAATCATTCCTACACTAAAGATTTACCTTTGCACATATGAGAAATTTAAGAATCACCCGATATGATCCTTCAAGTAAATGAAGAATGGTTCGAGTCTTAATTTAGAAATTTTCGGGGTATTACAAGTATAATATAGACTTGTATAAGTAAAATGATGATTTTCTTATTTGAACTCATGTCACTACTTTTTCATTGTTGGTCTATGAGATATACTTTCTACACGTAATTTCATACTCATACTACACTTGCTGCACTCTTTGTGGTGCAGATTCATTTCCGAATACGAATGCATCTCGTGGAGATTTTGAGTCCAAGCTTGGAGTATCTTGAACTGTGGTGAGCTGATTTGTTGTTACCTAGCCCACACCTCCCTCTATTTTATTATTTATTTTGTTCCTTTTGTATAAGTTCATGATATCTCTTATGTTTAGGCTTGTCATTTTAGATTCACACATGCACCGTATTTTAGAAGCTCTTGTACTTATGACCTAATTCTAGGATAGTATTTTAGGTTTCCGCAGTTCCCACTTATGAAATACTTAGTGCTTGAGGTATTGCACTTGTTGTTTATCTTTCACCTTAATTATTTAGTTAAATTGGTAAAACTAATGGGTTGTCTTACATATCTGATGGGAACATAGATGTCACGCCCCGAGCCTACACCCCTAATGTGGCTGGCACTCGAGAACCATTGTTGGTGTGTTAAGCGAACCCTTGGCTTAACTTACTTACTCAGCGGAAGACTTTACTCAAGAAAAATTTACTTTAAAAGAATAAATGAACTGCTTAATAAATAACTTAGAATGTAATAAATAACATTCACTGCCAAAGTGGCAACTCAAGTCTCAACTTAACTGAAAAGGGAAAGTAAAGACTCATGAACTAACATCAACTAACTCTATCTATGAAGCCTCTAAAAACTAAGATGGATTTTGGGACAAGAGCCACGACATCTTAATGAACTAAAACACTGGAAGCAAAGTAAAGGATCCTTCAAAAAGCTAGGAGGCTCACCAACTAACTCGAAGTGCTCAATTGGATCAACGGGGCCCTGGATGCTGATCCTGATTACCTGTGTCTGCATCATAAGATGATGCAGGCCAACTGACATTTGTACATTGAATGTACGAGTATGCGAGTTGGAATGCTAAACATAACATAGGCTTGAAAAGAATCTGAAAGGAACACTTACCTTGGCTTTACTCAAATCATGAACAACTTAACTCAATATAAAGCAATAAAACACATGCAATATATAGAAATTCTATAAAACATTAGAAAACAACTTAGTTCGTTAATAAAAATGCAATAACAAACTCAACTTTACTTATATAGTGAAGTAACATAGTTTCTGTGGGAGTTTCTCTAACTGACAACCACCACTATGAGCCTGAGTAGTGATACAACATCTTGCCCACACTGCTAGAACTGTCTTATACTTTGTCGTCATATAGGACGCCTTAACTAAGTGGATCCACTAGTCTATGCTAAAAAGCACTTAAGGAATCATCTAAAAAGTATGATCCTTTACTACCCATGATGGCTACATGGTTTATGGAGACGTGAGTTACCTGAATTCAAACTCATCCCCATATCGATGCTCAATACTACTCCCAAAATACTTAGCTTATATGTTTAAAAACATAACTTCTTTCTTTGGTTTGAGATAATTACTCAAAACTTAACTTAAAAGCTCTCTTGCAATCTATGTTCCCTTTCTTGCTCAAATGTGCAAACATTTACTCTTTAACTGAAAACTAGCTCAAAGGCTATTTTGGAAATCAAGGTTTTCTTTCTTCTTTAAATGTGAAAACAATTACTCTTTAACTGAAAACTAGCTCAAAGGCTATTTTGAAAATCAAGGTTTCCTTTCTTCTTTAAATGTGAAAACATTTTACTCTTTGAGAATACTTAGTCCCGATATACTCTTTTGAAGATATGAACTTCAAACTTTATTCTGTACTCAACCAAAAAACTCAAGTCTTAAAATAAAGTTAAAACATTTATAAAAGACTTTTGGAAGACTCTATGAACTTCTCTTGACTTGGCTCTTCACTTCTCTTTACTTGAGTCTTAACTTCTCTTTACTTGACTCTTAACTTTCCTTGAATTGAATTATGGATTCAAGGATTGTTATTTGGGATAGGAAAGATCTCATGATGTTTAGGAGTGTTTTTAGATAGTTAATCATGAGAAAAGATCTCGAAATCATTGTCTGGAAGCAAGTCCGCGACGCTGAGATGCACTTAAATATTTGATCGCGCAATTTATTTTTGAAACAGAGGAGTCGGCGACCTCTCCACGATGCGGAGGGAAAATTTTCACACAGAAGGAACACGTCCGTGACGCGGACCTAGTACCTGTTCCTTGTCCGATCTTTTCTTCCTCATTTTCTAAACCCAATTCACCTAATTCCAATTCGTTTTCTCAATCCCTCTTTAGATTCAAATATGCAGTATATGTACACAAGAGTCTAACTCAAACAACTCAAGGAAACAACATTATAACCTCAAGGAACTCCTTAATCTCAACATAACTAAAGAACGAAGGCCAATTTCAAGAACACAATCCCTCTTGTTCAAAAGCCATCACTATGAAATTTAAGAATCATAGTATAATTACTATACAATAACTTATTACATTTCTATTATAGATTCTTTGTAGAAGTGATTTGACTTTCACATTTGGACCTTCAT
>JAJOOF010006863.1:0-16588 GCA_029582545.1 Solanum lignicaule | reverse complement strand
TGTATTGCTAATACCAAGGATTTCTAGGTATTAGCAATGCAATGGTTTTAATGCATGCATTAGATTAACTAATGACAAAACTACCCTCTAAGCCTAATAATAATAATTATTATAATAATAATTATAATTATAATTATAATTATTATTATAATAAGAATAATTATTATAATAATATTAATTATAATAATAATAATAATGTGGGGGTATTTTTGTAAAACAAATATTTTTTAATAGTCTTTATACAAGGCTTGCTATTTCCAATACATCAAACCAAACAATGTATAAGAAATAATGCAAGCATAACTAATGCAAGCATTACTAATGCATGCATTACTAATACATCATATTCAGCATTATTCTTATACACTCTACCAAACGACCCCTAAGCCTGTTGACAAGACAAAACCATTTCTAGTTGGGATACAATTTTCTAGGGCCCAATAAGGCAATAACAACTCTGTTTTATTTATTATTATATTCACTCCATTCATTTTTAGTTGTCACTTTCCTTTTTAATTATCAAATAATAAAAACTTTAACTATTATTTTACCATATATTTTTTATCATATTGACATGTAAAAAATTACAATTTATTATATTTTTCGTATAATTTTTATATATTTTAATTTTTAATTTAAAATATCAAATTAATACAATATAACAATTTAAAAAAAGGAGAGAGTATTATTTGTTCTTATACTTAAAAAATAAATACTTGTTTTTTTTTATAATAACTAACTGCACCCTTGTGATTCTTGTCATTTATTGTGTTTTTTATTACTCCCTCCGTCCACTATTGTTTGTTAGGTATACTAAGAATGGATGTTCAAAATTAATTGTAAGAAACAATTAGTCATTTGTTTCCAATTCTGCCCTTAATAATTACACAACTACTAGTTTCAAAAAGTAGCCATTTTAAAGTTACAAGACTACTTTAATGTGAAAAAAATTATTTTTACCGTTTTCAAAAAGTACAAACCATTTTAATAATGATTGATAGTAGGGTTATATTAGTCAAATTGCACCTTATATTAAATTTTTCTTAAAGGTTGTGCATGATCTTACCCTGACAAACAATAGTGGACGGAGGGAGTATCAAACAATTTTGATGTTTGTTCGTATTCCTTTCTGGTAGACTATGCACTATACACTGCTTCTTTTATTAATGATTATATTTTCTTCATTGTTTTCTTCTTCCTCTACTTGATTTGTTACACTTGAATTGAGGAATACAACATTTTTATCTACATGAGGTAGTGTAAGGTTTGTGTACACTATACCATTCCCAGATCTAATTTAGTGGATTTCATTGAGTATGTTGTTATATTTATTCACTTAAAAAAAATTACGAAATAATATATCACTTGATTTTTAATTCATCATTATTTTATAATATAGTCACTTTCAAAATTTTATATTTATTATATTTAAAAGGTGATATAATAAAATGGTCATTTTATTTATTGCTCATTCAAAAATGTGTCAAATCAATATTACAGAAGTAAAAATAAATGGAATGAGTAATGATTTTGATTGTGGAATGCTTATTATCTTTTTCTAATATGGTAATATATTTTTTTCTTTTTTACTAACTATATTAAGATGGTATAGCATAAGAAATCTTAGAAATGGGTAACTTAACTATCAAATAGATACTTGAGAATATATAATAAATTATTTTTTTATATATATATATATAATAATAAGAATATTCTATTTTCAAACTTATAATTCTATAACATCAAGAAAATGAGAAGATTTTCAAATCAAATATGACAAACAATGGTGTTGTTTCAATAACACTAGCAAAAAATCTAGTGTAATTAGTATGTATCTCGCATACCAGATACGCGAGTGAGATAAGAGAGAGACAAGCAAAGATGGGAGGGGGGCGAGAGCGCGAGATTTGTCTATGTATTTTTGATACATGCGAATCTACTTGGATAAGGTGTATCTAGAACAAATTAACTTAATTTTGAGTTCATATATTCTGAGATACATGTATCTGGACGTACCAAAATATGATAAGATTCATAATAGTACAACATAACGTGTATTTAAGTAATTAGATTATATACTCGTGAGATTATTGTAAGTTACCCTTAAACAAAAAGTTTTGACCCATGGGCTGACCCCTGTCCGGCCCCGATCAAGCCTCAAGGGTTAAGGGCTTATATGAGTCGGGCTTCTAAGCCCTGTTTTAAATGGGCTTGAAAATTTTATCCCAACCCTACTCCAATATGGGTTGGGTTGGGTCGTCCCCATGGGCTAAGCCTGTTTTGACGGTTTCTATTTATAATGATGCAATGTTTATGATATCCATGTGGGCACCTATGTATCTTTAAAATACACTATTAAATAGTGTAGGTCATGTCTAAAGTTTTGGATTGTTACAACAGTTTCGGTCAAAATTCGGATGTATTTCGAACCTTTTTCCCTCAAATAATTGAAGACAATCTTACAAAGTCAATGCTAAAATATGATTGATTCAAATGAAAGTAAATTAGACAGATTAAGAAATAAAAAGTATGCAAATTTAACTACCTACGACTAAAGATGCTCACACATTTCATCAAACTAAACAGAAAGAATGAGTTGATTTCTTTGCAACAGGGAATGTAATTAAATCCATTGTGGTGGTTTTCTCCCTCCGATTTGTTGATCTGTGGGCATATAGGTTTTCCGAAAATAAAGTGCTACACGTGTCCCTCACAGCACCAACTTTGAAGTTGAACCAAATTCTTGTATCGCAAGTGACAACCTGAACCTGCTCCAGAGCGACTACACTCCGCTAGCCTTTTTCATGTCTACCTCCAATTCTTTATGCTTGGCTCTGTGCTAAATTTCAGATTCATTTATTTGAAAGAATTCGCCCTTTAACATCAACGTATGAGAGATTATTAATGGTAATGACTTGGAGAAGAGAATCTATGAGAAAAGATTCTCGAACCAGATTAGGATCAACACAGAACCAACGAGTTTAATCGAAATGAAACCAAATAACTTTCCGCTTCTCAATCTTCCTTGAATTGACGTCACTAGGACCTTGGTCACTGGATCCTGCCTTGTCAGTCATTCGTAGAGCTAAAAGACTTGTTGTGCCGTACAAACTAAGAAAGAGACGGACACAATATCTATGTGAATCCCCTACTTTGCGTTGTTGCTGGCGCTTTTCTAGGCCTAGTTGGAAATTTTTACAGTTTGGACAAAGCAAAACGCGAAGACTGCTATCGCATTACCATATATTTATCTCTTACCAAATACTTTAAGATTTCTTCATTTTTTAGAGGGAAAAAGGACAAATATACTCCCGAACTATCATAAATGGTATGTTAATATCCTCCGCTATACTTTAAGGTTGTATATACCCTTACCGTCAATATTTTGGATCGTTGATACCCTTAAGACTAACAGATTAACACATGGCATCATCTAAATAATTTACCTGATTTTATTTATCCAAAAAATTGAAAACCCACCCATTTTTCATAATTTACCCACCCATGACCCAAATTAAAATACCATGACATTTAAAATTAAAAATAAAAAGCATAGTTGTTCATCTCCACTAAATATCAAATAAAAGGAAAATGTTCTTCAATTCATTTTCATTGGCACCAATCTCCAAATCTCACAAACAAAAACACATAAGCATATTATTTCAATCAAAATCAAGAAATCAATTTTTTTTTGTTCAAATCAATTTATTATTGTTGAAAGGGGTTGGAAACAATATCACCATTGATGGACAAAGCTTAAAGCTTAAAAATGGGTCTACAATCAAATCGAAAATTTCGAACTCAAATTGATTTATTGTTATTAAAAGGGGTTGAGAAAATACTATCATCATTGATGGACAAAATTTCAAGCTTTAAAGTGGGTCTATAATCTAATCGAAATTTTCAAGCTCAAATCTATTTGTTTATTGTTGAAAGAAGTTGAGAAATACTACACCATTGATGGACAAAGCTTCAAACTTTAAAGTGGGTCTACAATAAAATAAAAAATTTCAAGCTCAAATCGATTTGTTATTGTTGAAAGGGATTGAAAATATTCTTGAAATAGATAATTTACAAAACACCCAATAACTTAGATTCCTACTAAACTAAATGAAGATGAAGTTTTCTTTTTTTTGTAAGCAAGCATAAAGTCTACAGATTTGAAGTTTCTTTTTTTTTTTTTGTAAGCAAGCATATAGTTTACAAATTTAAATAATTCAAAAGACACCAAATTGACAGAATTTGATGGGAATGTTACATGTTGAAGCTGAATGGAATGAGGAAGATACCAAGTTTGAAGTGAAAGTGAAAAAGAGAGTAGTTTTAGTGAACAAGTCATCTTCTTTCTTCAAAGATGAGTTATTGATTCCATGCATGGCCATGGTGGGTTGAGAAGAATAGAGTGATGGTTTTTGATGAAAATGAAGAGTGGTTTTGGCACCACCCATTTTGGTTGTGGGTCGGGTGGATTTCTAATTTTTGGGTAATAAATAAATAAAATCGGGTAAATCATTTACTTCAAGAATGAAGGTAAGGGTATATACGACCTTAAAGTATAACGAAGTGTATTGACATATCATTTATGATAGTTCAAGGGTATATTTGTCCATTTTCCATTTTTTAAATATATTTTCTTTTGCCATATATTTTAGGACTAAATTAATTATTGATTCTCCTAATACCTCTCGCCATATTTTCCTCTTACTATATATTTTAGGACTCCTTAATTTTAAACATTATAAAGATAATTAATTAATGGGAAAAGGGATAAATATACCCCAAACTATCGTAAATGGTATGCAGATATCATTTGTCATATTTTTGGGATATTGGTACCCCTGTTATCCAAAAACTAGATCATATATGGTATTTACCAAAAATGACTACACTTTTTTCAATTTTTTTATTTATACAATGATACAATTATAATTATAATGCACTAAATAAGGTAATTTGTTGTTGCAGTGACTGAATGCCCCCTAATTACGTTTCTAAAACTCTCAACTTCCCATAATTAAATTTTTTTTTTTTAAAAAACAATAAATTTGGTCCGGTAAAGATCCAAAAGGCTGGGCTCTCACATAGTTCAGAGGCCCACCATACACGGTTGGGCCTCTTCCTCATACAAGCCCACATAAGCTAAGGTATGTCAGTTAAGTCTCTCGTTCTTCTTCTCTCCGATGTTGAGCTCGGAGCTGCGATGGCTTTGAGAAATCGTCAGCTATGGCAGCAAACGAAGATGATTTACAAAGTGACGATGGATTACTATAGATTCTTCAGTTCGAAACCGAAAGTAGATTTGAGGAAGCTAAGGCCAATGATTCTGAAAAGGATTGAGGATCGGGCGAAAGATTATCCAGTAAAATCCATGGTTCCTGTTGCTGAAGGCGTCTTTAAGGCACGAACAATACTTTACCATGGCGTTTCCGCCTTAATGCAACGTTTCCCAACTTGGGCATGCAAGTAATTCCCTCCCCTTTTCCTCTTCTATTTTTTGATAAAAAAGTTTGACAAGTTTTGGGCAGAGATTGGTGTTAAAGCTGTTATCTTTATTGAATTTAGATCTAAGGATAGTTCTTTTTATGCATAATTGTGCGATTAAGAAATTACTCCATGAAGGTACTTTTCTGATACTATCCTTTTTAGTTGTCTTGTTGCATTTTGGAGAGTAAATTTGACTTATTTTCAAAGCTAAACTAGATTATGTTCATTCGATATTTTAAAATAAAATTTTAGATATTCAAAAACTATAAGGAAAGTACTATCAATTGCAACTTTTTTCTTATCAATATCTCAAAAAAATACATCTTATATATGATAAGAAATACGGTGAAGAAGAAAAAACTCATTATCAGAGCTTATGTAAGCATTCTTGTTATCATAAATAAGAATCATTGAAAGTGAATGATCATACATAAGCATTAGGTGGTGCTTGAGCAATGCAACAACAATGTTTGCTCATATCACATCCACAACTTTCATAATGAAAATGATCTCTACAATAGGCCACACAGTCTTCACCAGTTGAACATTCCGATTTATCATACAAATGATTCTGTTTATCAACCTCCAAAGATTTTACCATTTGGCTGAAATTACAAAAAACCAAGCAAACCAAAACAAGGAAAATCAATATACCCTTTGCCATCACAAGTTTGAAGCAAGGCTTATGGGTATTTTTTCCTATGATAAAAGCTTAATGTTATACATGTATTTATACAATATGAAAAGATAGCAACATATACATTAAGAATTTAATGAAAAAATATTATTAGTATCTCAAAAATAATAAGAATTATACCTGCTATTAATTTTGGTCAAAAGAATTAAGTATATAATTGAAGAATCTGTTGAATAATATTATTAGTATCTCAAAAATAATAAGAATGATATCTGCTATTAATTTTGGTCAAAATAATTAATTATGTATTTATTAGCATTAATAACAACATTATCTGATCTTATTTTTGGTCAAAATGTAACTGATTGCAAGCTTGCCTTTAATGGGTTGGGTTTTGGAGATGTCATGGGTCCTCATGGGCAGTGGCAGAACCAGAATTTTTAATAAGGGGGTTCAAAATTTGAAAAAATAGACACACGAAGTAGTCGAAGGGGGTTCGACATCTATTATATATACCTAAAAAAATATTTTAACCATATATAAATAATACTCCCTCTGTCCCATTTTATATGAGGTACTTTGACTCAGCACGGAGTTTAAGAAAGAAAAGAAGACTTTTAAAACTTGTGGTCCAAATTGAATGATAGAAATTTGTGTGGCTGTAAATCATTTCATTAAGGATAAAATAGATATTTTATAGTTAGATTGTTACTTTATAAAGAAATGTGTCATTCTTTTTGGGACTGACTAAAAAGGAAAGTGAGTCATATAAATTGGGACAGAGGGAGTATAATTTTTCGCCGAAGGATCCGAACCCCCTAACTCTAATGTGGCTCCGCCACTGCTCATGGGCATACATAATTTGTCTGCTTCTGAATGAAATAATTTGGTATAGCCAATTATGTATGAGATGCATTGAACATTATGTAGCTTTTTGAGTGTTTAGACACAACATGACATAGTTTCAGCTTATCGAGTACATGACCTTAGACATGAGGTAGTGGGCGACAAGGATTAGGCTAGAAGATTAGTAGGTAGTAGTGCGCTATCTTGCTATCCGCCCATACTTGTAGTTGTAGTATTGTTCCGGTAGTTTCTTGTCCTTTGATTTCTTTTGTTACTATAAAGTTCCCTATTTGATTTCTAGTTCATTGGAGACCTGTTTAGTGTAATCTTGCGCTGTTTTGTCAATCAATTTTACTAGTTAGATATGTTTTTTTGTTGAAGAGTTCATATTTTAAAGAAGATATCATAAGGTTTGTATGGTGAAAGTATGTGTAGGGATGTATGGTAAGTAACCTGCTTGAATTTGATATATTGATGTTGAAGCGAAGAGGTACTTCAAATATTTTCAGGCTTTGGCATTAATAAATAAAAAGGGGGAATTTCAGCCTTTAAATAAGTACAAGAGTTAAATAAGTACAAGAGTAAGTGCAAGACAGCACGAAGAGAGCGGAGTAAACGCAAGACAACAAGATGGCAAGAATTATAAATGCGAAAAAAAAAGGGATTAAATCAATACAACAAGAAAAAATGAAGGCACTTAGCAAAGTGTTGAGATGTCTACAACTGAAGATTTGGTTAAATCTGGGGCATGCCCATGTTTATCACATCTCTTTTTAGTAGAAGCTAGGGAAAACTTGACATGTCCGACTTGTTTCTTCATAATATTTATCTGAAAATATTAGCTTTGGAAATTGAGGCATTGTTGTTGAATATTGCTCTAAAAAGGTCAAGAATGAGAATTTATTTAGCAGTTGGATCATCTGTTGTGTAAATGCTTTTATTTGATTTGGCTCTTTTTGGCATCTTTATGTGCGAATTCTAGTTATAAAAAGCCATCATCTGATACAATTGCATTTGGCACAATATTTTCTTCTTTCAATGGTAGTGAAAGAAAGGTGGTACCTGGCCGAGACTTTTTTCTAACCTCCAAAGGGTTATTTTGTTGTAGATACTGTCCAGAAGTATATATTGGTGAGAATGGTCATTTGATACAAACTTGTCATGGTTACCGGCGGCGTGCTAAGAATCAGGCTCATGAGTGGATTAGAGGAAGCTTGAATGATATTCTAGTGCCAGCAGAGGCATTTCATTTGCGAACTATGTTTCAGAATATAATCAATCACCAAGAAAGATTTGATTATGATCGCATTCCAGCAGTTGTGGAACTGTGCTTGCAGGCAGGGGCTATTCCAAGTGAAGAAATTGTATGCGGAAGTAGTTTGCCCTCAAGTGTTCCTTTTCAAGCTGACTCTTTGTCTGACGATGATTTGATGTTGTTGGGAAGAGAAACCTTGAAGGCATGGGAAGCACTTAGATCTGGAGTTCAGAGGCTATTGTTAGTATATCCAGCAAAGGTCTGTGAACATTGCTCAGAAGTTCATATAGGACCTTCTGGACATAAGGCTCGTCTTTGTGGTGTATTTAAGTTTGAAAGTTGGCGAGGAAGTCACTTTTGGAAGAAGGCAGAAGTGGATCATTTGGTTCCTTCAAAAACAGTATGGTACCGCCGACCCCAGGATCCTCCATTACTTCTGGATGACGGGCGGAACTATTATGGGCATGCTCCCGCTGTTGTTGATCTGTGTACTAAGGCTGGAATTATTGCTCCTTCCAAGTACCATTGCATGATGAAACTTGAAGGTCTATCAGCCCCATCTCTGTGAAAGGAGTGATGGGATCTTTTCTTGCTCTTATCAGTGCAGTTTAACCAACAACCGGAAGGTGAGTCTAAATTGGGTAATTCTTCTGAAGCCGGACTGACTTTTGTTATTCAGGCAACCCTAAAACTTTAATGGATATAGAATGAAGATTGGGTGGGGTTATGTTGTGCTCAAAATTGTCTCTAACACCAAAATATTTCATGAAGACAGGAATATCTTGTTGATATTCACAGGAGATTTACTCGTATTATACTTGAGCAATTCTCATCAATGGAGCATTATATTTTGGTTGACTAGCCACTTAAATCCGTCTCTGGGTTCTTGAAGATCCAAATAGGGAAATAAGGAAGTACAATGATGCAGAAGGAAGAGAAAATGCAGCAGAAAGTGTGATGATCTCAGGACTTAGTTTTTACTCTTCATGGTCAGGAATACCATTGCTCAGGCAATATAGTTCCCATTGCATAGATTATGCATCTTTCAGCATTTCTAGTTAAATATACATAATCTTTTTAAGAGTGAAAGCAGTTTTTTAGTTGATTGTCTCACAGCAACTGTTCTTCAAGATAACTATTATGTTCTCAGCGGATACTCATATCTACTTTAGTGGACTGAAATTGTAGCCTATCTAGGCTACCGAGAGTGTCATCCAGTGTCTGATTCATCCTGGTGATATGTAACATGATATTTGTCAGCAGGTGATTTGCAGTGAAATGGAAGTGAATCTCTGTTTGGAAGAAACTATCTTTACAGGTTGAATGTCCTCCAAGTGTCCAACGGCTCACATACATCATTATTGTAAAGTTTAGTGTCATTTTGTGATAGATATTGTCAACCCAGTGTCGTGGCCTTTGAACTCTTGATATGTTTTGATACATATAGTAACTTTTGTCGCTATAATTTAATAGGTTTTGTACTGTTTAGTTTTGAGTTGTCAAGTTAGATTGGCTGAACGTACTTTGGCAGCTCCTAGTCAAGCCACGTTTCAATACTTGTGAAAAAGAAAGTCCTATTGCTCAGTTCGCGAGAATTACTTTCATCACTAACCAGTTCAGCTTGGCTAGTGGGCTTTCTGTCGTTGAGCGACAAATGGGAAATTTGTCATCAGCTAAATCTGTTAGGACTACGGTTGTTTTTGTAACCCAAAGTTATCTGAGCTCTTGATGCCAATTGAAAAGTGTGACCACCATTCATTTAAAGCAAGATTTATGAAGCCCAAATAACAAGATTTAATTATGATTATTGACTGCCTCCTAATATCAACATTTTCCCAATTATGTCGTCACATTTTTTATTTAAGTTTCCACTGCATAATTTTGCAGCCAACTGCATCAAAATGACTGTCTGGCATAACCTCATTTGATATTTGTGATATGATCTCTGGTCAACATTCATGCAAAGTTAACCAACTATATTGACCAATCCAATAGTGTAACATGAAGAAGATGAAATGATCCTGCTTTAACCTGCATGAGTTGAGTTCTCACAAGAATGCTATTTTTCAGGCAATGCAAATAGTAAGACTCACTCAAGAATGCAATTCCTGTGAAAACCTTCTTTATAATCCATGAAAATTTCCCCAAGAACAAGCACTTAGGACACACAAAGAAACAAGCAATAAACACAAACGAGAAAAAATGCAGGTGGTAGTCGAGATTATGATGGGGACAATCTTTCACATCCAAGTAGGTGACAATGCAACAGTGTTAGATTTGAAGATAGCAATACACAATCAAGAAAATGTTCCAGCTAATCGCAGCCTCCTGCTACTCGACATAGGTGACGATCATCTCTTAATCAATGATGATCAAAAACCCCTTAGTGAATACGGGGTCCAAGATGGATCTCGTTTTCAGCTGATCTTTAAACCCTTTGAAGCTGAAAAAGACAATGATGATGCTGAAAAAGACAATGATGATGCTGAAGCTGAAAAAGACGATGCTGACGCTGAAGCTGAAAAAGACGATGATGACACTGAAGCTGAAAAAGACGATGATGACACTGAAGCTGAAAAAGACAATGATGATGCTGAAGCTGAAAAAGACGATGCTGCTGCTGCTGCTCATCATGATTCTTTTGCTGCTGCTTATGCTGCTATTGTTGGTAGTCCTCTTCCTGATCTTGATGATTCTGGTGATGACATGGGCACAGAGGATGAAAGAGATGACAATAGTAGTGATGACAGTGGCAGCACCACTCCTAAAACTCCACATGAAGAGAGTACTGCTGAATCACCCGAGTATATATCAATCTCAGATTAGCTATATGAATGAACTCCTACAGTATCCATTCTGACTTTTCCAGTCTTATTTCACTCCAAGACAATTCTGTTACAGCAACTAAGTTATAAAGTCTAGAATTACTTTCTTAACTATTTTTCTTCTTATGCTAACTCAGAAACATGTATTATGTATTCCGAAAACAGGCCTCATATTGGCATCTGTATTGGGCATCTCCCTTTTTCTAGTATTGTAATGAAAATGATGCTCTCAATACTTCATATTTCACTGTCCAGAAAATGTGAATCTACCAACCTAAGATGCATATGTTAAGAGATCATGATGGTATAAATAATAGTAATACATAATATAGTAAGTCAATATCACGCGATATAAACAACACCAACCAGCATTTAAGTACCAAACACTAAACTTATTCAGGTGCAACACCCTAAACCACACTAATTGAGTAAAAACTTGTGTTATATATATACACACACATTCATACATAAGTTCTACTTTGAAGTACCTAATCAAGAAATAACCTTTACAAACGCCGGTCAAGTAATTTGGAACTATCGCTCAAACAAATCCATGCAGTCTCATGCCAAACAGCGGGACAATACCAGTTTGTCAAAGGATACCACAACACATGGTTGAAGCTGCATCACAAACTCTAGTGCTAAAAGAAGTCAAGATGCCTCAATACCTAAACTAAATAATAGTCATCTAAAATGTCTATATGCCTCATAAAAAGAACAATATCAAATAATAGCTATATGGCTTTAAATGAGGACGATAACTAAATAGGCTTGTAAGGTGATCATTTCTTTTTGCAAACAGAGTCGTTACTTCAATGCCTTTGCTACTAGAATCCTGCTGTGCTTCCAGTAGCCACTCAAGAGACAAGATGAACCAAAGCATATAATATGGAAGCTACATATTAGCAAGCCACTAAATAAGAAAAGAACAAATACTACAAAATTTTCGAATAAAACTACTACTGTGGTGAAAGAGATAGGAGTTCTGAATGTAGTTGATAAGAAGTTGGTATTACACATTGAGTTCTCAAAAAAGAGGTTGGTATTACACATTGATCCAAAAAGGGAATCAACTGAGCCTACCTGTATGAAAAGACAAATAGCAAGACATAGAATATCACTGGCCTAGATCTCAATCAAAGGTCCATTTCAGCAGCTGCTACTATACTGAACCATCTGGGAATGCATCCAGAGCATCCTGCTTGCCATTGACATAGTACTCAACAACTGCTTTCATTCTAGGAAATTTGTCCGGGTGATAGTTTACATGAACTATAACTGGTTTCAACTTCTTCAGATTAGCATCTTTTCTTACAGTCTTGAATAGGACCTTGCTATTCATGAACAGGTAGATATCCATTGTTCTCCTGGAAGCATAAAGGCCAATATACCCAGGATGTGATGGAAAAGCCAGCTCTTCATTGAAAACTGCCTGGTCCCAGGAATTTGGTTGAGTAGTAAGCCGATCAGCAACCCGATCTAAGAGCTCGATTGAAGGAATTGTTGGCCGAATATAAAAGAAACCAGAATTATAAACCCATATCCTCATTGTATGTGCATATCGAGCCCAACCCATTGATGGTTCATCAAAAACATCATTATAACCATAAGCTGTCATATTATTGTGACCATCTGACATTGATTCAACATCTGAATCACGATATAAATGATCAAAAGGATTTTGCAAATACACAATATCGACATCAGAAAGGAGGACACCGTAACCAAGCTGCAAAAACTCCCTCAAAATTCGGAACTTCAACCCTGAGACAGCGTGGTTGCCTCCACTTTTTCCAATAAAATCAACATTCTCATCGGGGTCCCTTTTATAAACTGGGACGTCATTTTCCTTGCAGAACTCCACTATAGTGTCATCTAAAGCCACGACCAGATAATTGGGAATACCCACTTTTTTAATACTGTTGAACCAAACCTCCAACATGGATTTCACATTTGAATTAGCAAGTGCAACTATGACCTCTTTGCCAACTGCAATCTCTGCCAAGAGCTTTGCTAATCTTGGGTTCACTGACTCATCAGGCATAACAGGAGGGTTAGTTCTCAAACTTTTGACAGTTCCAAAAGGCCCAGTTTTCTGAGGTTGACTCGACACCACCAGTTGCTCCTGTGTACGACCATTTCCCTGCTGAGCCGCCTGAAGCTTTTGATTTAGCTCTCTCACCTGCTTTTGCAACTCTGCATTCTTCTCAGACAACTTCCTATTTTCAGATTTCATCATGTTTACCCCCTCCGTGGATTCACAGTTGGGCGAGTCAACCTAGGAATCAAATTGAATCTCTAATTAAGGAGCTATTAAAATAACTCAACACTTATCAAGCAACGTCCACACGTTATATCCAGTCCCAACATAAAAACGACAACCATAATTAACATTTGTCCTTTTGTATATAAATGAAGATATACACATGCAATCTAACAAAGGATACCAGCTGACTAAATTCCTAACAACACCCTAATAACTTCACATACACCACCTCAATGCAATTCAAAGACAGAGTAACAATACAACTCTAAGAAACAACTACATTAATTAACCTCAAGAGAAAAAAAACTCCCCTAAGCTCTTCCTATCGTACTTACTCCAGTACAACAACAACATACCCATAATAGTCCCACAAGCGGCGTCTAGGAGACTAGGATGTACATAGACTTTTACCCCTACCTTGCTCTTACTTAGTCTAATACAACAACAACATACCAGCATAACAAGTGTAATCCCACAAGTGAGATCTGGGAAGGGTAATATGTACACAAACCTTACCATACCTTTGCTCTTACTTATTCAGTACAACAACAACACACCCAGTGTAATCCCCCAATTGGAGTCTGGGAAGGTAGGATGTATGCACACCTTACCCCGTCTTCGCTCGCTCTTAGTCTAGTACAGCAACAACACACCCAATATAATTGCACAAGTGGAGTCTGGAAGGGTAGGATGTACGCACACCTTACTACATCTTCGCTCTTACTTAGTCTACTACAACAACAACAATACACCCAGTGTAACCACGGAAATGGAGTCTGGGGAGAGGTACACAGACCTTACACCCCACCACCTTTGCTCTTAGTCTAGTAACCACCTTAAATTCAGAGGTCAATACAAGTAAATAACACAATTCTATCACAACCCCATTATATAAGTAACTCAAATTGACTGAAAACTCACCTGAAGATTAGATTTAGAAACAGGGCGACTTTGAGACCTTGGATCGGGAGAGAAAAATCCATTAGGATACAAGAAAGCAAACACACAACCCAACAAAACTCCGATCGCAATTGCTCCAGCAATTCGAGATCCTCTTATAGATTGACCATACTTCTCCCTACGACCCGCCATTTTCTCTTCACTTTTCAAGACAATATCCCCTTTTTTTCTCTTTCTTTTTCTATAACATGAAGTAAAGATTACTCAAAACACTAAACAACAAAAAAATGAAAATGGGTCTTCAAGATTTAAGCCCAAGATGCAAAAAAGTTTGGATCTTGGTGATCTTTGATTATTATTATTATGGAAAATAAATCTAAGTATTTGAAGTCTTATTTTTGTATGTAAGAAGTGAGTGAGTCGTCGGAAGGGGCCTCAGTGGTTAGTGGCACCGTTGTGGTAACAATATTTTATACAATTTGGGTTTGTATTTGGTGTTTTGTGGACCAGAGTATAAGTGAATTGAATAGTTGTAATATTCTTTCTGTTTTATAAAAAAGGGAAATTGTTTTTATTGGGATAATTATTTAGAAAACGATTCTCTTTAAGCAAACTAGAAATTTTGCGAGAGAGTGATCTATCATGTCATGTTATAGTTTTGGGTATTTTTCATTGGTCCTCTAGCTTAAGAAGAAGTTGAGTTCGTCTTGGTATTGCAATGTCCTCTTTCGATATTTCAATTTACGAGAGTTAAAAAATTAATCTATTCAGTGACTTTTACGGTCTCCTTCATTAAATTAATTCGAATTTGAATTACAATTCTGATAAAAAAGTAAACAAGCCTAAGCAGTCACGACGTCTTGTTGATGTTGAATCTATATACTTAGAAAGTCATCATCATTGATATTTACTTATTTGGATTTTGCTCAATACTCCCTCTGTCCCTAATTACTTGTCCACGATTTCTTTTTTAGTTATCCCTAATTACTTGTTCATTTTGACAAATCAAGAAAGGACAAAAAAATTTTTACCTATTAAACCCTCAATTAATTACTTTGAAAAAGGTAGAACTTCTTTAAAATATTAAAGTTCTTAATTCATTCACTTCATAATTAACAGGGGTAAAATGATAAACTCACTATGTCATTTATTAATTTGTTAATAAGTGTGTTAATTCAAAAATAGACAAGTAATTAGGGATAGAGAGTAAATAGGTATAGCAGGACTTGTGTAATGTAATTAGAATTATGGTTAAAGTAACACTTTTTTATTTTAAAAGTTTTTATTGAAGTACCAATGGCGAATGGGGCTTTCTATTTGGCCAATTACAAGACCTATGTTTGCACAATTTTTAAAATATGGGTAAAATTTAAATGATGATCTAAAAAAACAATATGTGCATAAATCAACAAAAAAAAATTCATGATTTGATATTTGATTAATTCAAATTCATGTTAAAGAGTTTTAATTTAAGAGTAATATATTTTTTATGAAAAATGATTTCATATCGAGGGATCAAATTCAAAATATCTGACCGCTTATTTTGGAATGTATGTGATGTTCTCCACCTAATTTGGTTGACTCTCTAATTACATAATTACGTAATTGTAATGGAAAATTATTAAATGATTAGCTAAATTTGAGGATTTAGTGGGGGATTTTGATTTTTTAAAATAGATTTCCTTATTCAATAGGAAGCACATTTAGGTGGTTGTTTCCATATAGGTCGTATTTAATTTGGCAATCAAATCTGAAATATTTGTACTAAATAAGATATTTCACTCAAATTTCAGATGTTGGCACTTTTTTTCAATCAAATATTACAATTTAAAAAGAAAAAAATCATCATATAAATTTTGAAATTCTCTAATTATGAGACTATGCGAAGTATATTAGTATTGTATAAATCCTGAAACTATGACTAGCTATATTATTTGAAGCTATCAATAGTGGTCCTATCTAAAATTAGGAAGAGCTAGAAATTAGTCCTGTTAGTTAAGTCCAACTTGAATCAATTATATGTTTAACACTTAAACTTATTTGACAAATCTTTTATCAAGATAAATAAATAATTAACTCAAGCAAATGTGCTACTCTTACCTTGGATTCTAATGTCCACCCAACTTGTCGAGTTATTCGACGTTTTTAGAAAAACATAATTTAATGCATGAATCATCTCATTTCGTGTTCTTTGAAAGAGTCACAATCAAATAGTGTAATATAAACAACTTATTCTAACATTAGTGGATGATTTCACTATTTGAATTCATGATTTATAAACCATACTATAATCTTATCGTTTTGACTAATTATATTAATTTATTAAGAAAGTTGTACAGTATCTGCCTTAAATAGATTCTTTGACAAATCACATA
>JAJOOF010006862.1:0-16107 GCA_029582545.1 Solanum lignicaule | reverse complement strand
TGGCTTCTTCGTATTTTGGACCCCCTTAGTGAAAATCCTAGCACTGCCACCGGTAGGATGTGAAAATGGTTGAGATTTTAAACAAGTTATTCCAGACCATATTGAACTTCAACTTAATTGGAAGTAGTATCCTTTCATGTGCAGTTGTTCTTTTTTGTTTTTTCATTTTAGATTTATCTATAGCTAACTCAGTTTTTTATTCTGGATGCCAGGGTGGAACAGAGTGTTTATGCACTATTGCGTACTCGCGAAATGGCTGCATCACGATACAGAGAATTTGGTATTCCTACTGATTGGTTGCAAGATTCAGGTGTTGTTGGCAAGGTACGTTCTCATCTAGAAACGTCACTGTGGTGTCCTTTCTCAAGGCTTTTTAACCTAAAAGTGCGAACTTTTCCACCAAGAACCATGCTGCAATAAAACCTTAGAATGTGAAGTTTCCACTTTAACATATTTTCACAAATATCAAGAACCTCCGTAACTAACACTACGATTTCACTTCATGGTACATCCAAAAGAAATAAACAAAAGTGTGCAGAGAAATGATCCATTATGTTTTTTCTCTTCTGCAGATCAAGCTTTCATCAGTACAATTGGCGAGGAAGTACATGAAACGTGTAGCATCAGAGCTTGATGCCATGGATGGACCCGAGAAGGAACCAAACAGAGAATTTTTGATTCTACAAGGAGTTCGTTTTGCTTTCAGAGTTCATCAGGTATATACACCACATCTGCATTTAGTTCACTTGTTTTAGTAAAGATACAGATTGAAGAATTCATAAGCTTGACTTTGAAAATCCTCTTTTTTTTCTCCTTTTCAGTTTGCTGGAGGATTTGATGCTGAAAGCATGAAGGCGTTTGAAGAACTAAGGAGTCGTGTTCAGTCACAAACAGGAGGAGAGAATACACAAGAACCATGAGAATATTTGTATTTTGGTTTTGGTCATTGTATATTTCATCATTTTCTCCAAGTATAGCAAAACATATTCTATCTTGGACATTTGTACAATTCAAAAGGTTCAACTCAAGGAGAATATCAGATAACACAGATTAGTTTAAAAGAAGTTGCAGGAATAAACATTGTAGGGTAAAACACTTTGAAAACTTCACTAAACAATAAGTGAAATTTGGACCTCCATATTCATCAATTCATGAGAAAGAAATAAAATGCAGTAACTTTCCAAGAAGATGTTATGTTCTTTGTTCTGCTTCAGAAACAGAAGCGGCAATGCGTTCTCCTTCAGAGGCACAAGGCAAAAATCCTCTTTTCTGTGAAATTTGAGTGTATTACCTTGGCAACAATGAGTGTCAAACACTTGGATTCCTTATTCATTCTAGTCCTGCAAGGTTTCTAGTTGATATATATAACTATTGAATATAAAGCAGTTCAAGAATTTATTTAACTTCAAACTTGAAGAATGTTGGGGAAGAATGTCATCCCCAACGACGACTTGTGAATATGACCATACAAATGGTCTACAAGAAACTTGAGAATTTAATCTGTGGTGACTCAATCATCACATGGGCATGGACATGGACAACCTCCAATACTTGTTCATGTAAAAACTCATACAATCAATGATGTTACAACATTTGCTGTGAAGTGACTCAGCATTCTTGTAGCTAAATATGTAGGTGAGGTTTCTTGATTTCATCTGCTATCGCATTGTGATGACAAGAATTCTATCTGTAAATTTAGCACCTCCAACCTTCCCTTGAAGTTGAGATGGTAGACGAATCACACGTCTCTGATCACCAGCCTCCACCAACAACTCAGATCCTCCTCTAAACTGCAAATAGCCAGAAATTCTAATTAATTTCACCATATGATTTGGTTTTCAGTAGCATGCATTGTAAGAACATGGTGAGAAAAACAACAATAACGAGCCTTTGGTCATCGTTAGATGTCAAACACTCTCAACTTGGATAACCAAAGCAAGTTAGATGTCAGTATAACTTTTCATGTGCTATATTAACAGCAAAAATCTTATCACATCGTAGAACAGCAAGCTAAGAATGTTCTTAATCACTCAACTACATATTATAGTGCTTCATGTAAATGTAAGCATTTGTTTAAGGTTTCATAGTCGGTGTTCATTGCAGTTAAGAGAGTCTTACACCCTGAAGAAGCTGACCACTTTTTGATAATTTCTATGGCAAATGCTTACAGAAATTATCGATTAGTAAATGCTTGTTCTGTCTATTACCAAACTAATATCTATTATCTAGTGAAAAATTTTGTTGCATTGAAGTTCACAAAAGGATCAATTTTTGGCATCATAGTATACACATAATGCAGAAAGGTGAAACAAACCATACTACATACTTGATATAGCTTGATTTCTGATTTGTCAAAACCGGGCATGAGAAGTGTGACGATTTTGTTGGTTGGATCAAAGATAACCGGAGGAATGCTGGCCTTATGAGCTGTTACAGTCAGAAGATTCCGTGCACTCTCGCTATGACTATCCTGCATAATTTTGTCCCAATCTAAATGGGCTCCGACTGAGATATGTGGAACAAAAGCAGAAGGCAAAGGTGAAAAGTTCTCAATCGTTTCCCCTACTTCTCCACTCGAAATTGGCGTTGCAAGTGCAAATGCACCAGAAACCTGTGCACCAGCCTGGATTATGCAACCCCAGTAACGTAAAGCAGAAGCCATAGACATGGGGCTGTTTCTATCCACCACAATATAGCAACCAAACCTTTTTGGTTCTGCAAATATTGTAGACCCTCTCTGCAGCATGCAAAATCATTAGAACCTTTAGTTCAAAATAGAGTGGCATCTTGAAAACAGATTAGTAGCTGGCGTACCTCCAATACTTGGTCTAGAAGGTCCCAAATTTCTGAACTCATTTTCCCATTCAGATTAGGATTTCTACCGCTTAGAGTCATGGCTTCTTCCGCAAGTCTCAAAAGTGAGGGACTTGCCAGCCTTCCTAAATCGGTTTTTTCAGCAAAATTGCGGAGATATTTTAAGTATAATCTGCACGTGGAAATAGTGATATGATACTCTACATCAGTTTTGGCATAGAGACATAAGACATTTGACAAGTCTTGGAGAAGATCTAACCTTGCTTTGCTGGTCGCACCAATCATCCTAATTGTTTCTTCAGTACTCATGCCATCATATATAATAATGTCAAATTTCTCTTTTTTGCTGTTTTGTTGAACTACATTTTCAAAAAATCCTACAAGCCGCTCAAGTGCTAGGGATGAAAATATGGAGTCCATTCCAGGAAGCACTCCAAGCTCTTCTCCGAACACCTACTACATGAAGAATATTACTCAAAGAGCGACTCATCCATTTTCTGGCGAAAGAATGCCAGATAAACGCACCACTAAGTTACATACCCACCCCTTCAAGAACTCCTTGAGTCATATTAAGACGAGCATCTGCTTGCTTGAGTTTATTGAGAGGTTCAAGGAGCATCTGCAATTACTGATAATTGTTCAGCCTAAATGAATTGCAACCAAATGTATATCTCAATATTGCAGGAAGACAGGTGAAGTAGGAGTCAAACAGGAACAGACTTTTGTAGTTTCCAATCTAACGGCTGAAAGATTGTCGTTGCATATAATTAGAGATGTCCCGATCTTACAATTCAGAAGATATTCAGCTGTCGGATCTTGAGAATGTATCACCAAACAGGTTTTGAGCCCTGCCATTGCATAATGCTGGTAAGAAAAGAACCTTGCTAGTTAGTCTACCTAACTTTTTCATATGCAGGAGAGACTGTAATTCCTGATAGGATACAGCATTAGTTAAGGTTTAAAGGGGAAAAGACAAGCAGATTCAAGGTCGATGCAGAATGTCGGATTATTTATATGTGCAAGTACTAGATGAACATGTAATAATATCAGAGACATACACTGAAAATGAAAGGCGAAAAACAAAGAAAACAAGGCGATAGTGCCAAGATAATAAATCACTAAATGAAGAACATGCTGTTAAAATTTATAGGGGAAAATGAAGCCAGAGATGCAGTGATCAATGAATAGTGTTAATATTATGCACGAGCACTGAATGCATGTGTCATCATCACATACAGAACACAGCTTTTGTCAAGATATCTTATAGAAAAAAAATCCACCTAAAAGAACAACCTTATGGTGATCCCTCGGAAACAAACTTCTAAACAATTCATGAGGTTTTATCATTTCCTACCCCCTCCCTTGCACTCCTAGACGTTTTTCAACTCTTTGCTCCACTGCCCACAGAGTCTAAAGGAAAAGAAAAGGGAAGACAAAGTGTAATGAGTTCTCCTTCCGACAAGCAAGAGAGTCAACTCGTGACAAGAGAGAATGTGGTTTTGCTCGTGCTTTCCTTGCAGTTTCATGAATAAAAGTATTAAAGTTGGAAACTATGCTGTTTTGATTTTGAATATGTAACTAAAAATTGGTATACCTCCTTGAAGCTATGTTGCTCAGACTCTTCAAAAATGTCAACTGATGCGTGTCGGATTCGCCAAAAGTAGTATATTTTTGGAGAATCCGACACGGATGCAGTATCAAAAGTGAAGAGTCTACGCAACTAAGCCTTGCAGTCAACAGTTTGTAAAGAAAAGACAGTTGAAGACAAATGAACTAAAAATCATGAAAGTAACTGCGATGAAATATCATGACATTCTTCTATTCTGAGGTTTGTTGAATATATTTTGTCTTGACATAAACCTCATAAAGCATAGTTTGACTCATTTAAAAGCACATACTCCAGTCAACAGAAAAACTCAATCTTTGCTTAGTTATGGCTAACATTCAATTGCTCACTCTATAAAACAAGAAATGGACAAAATTATTCAACTCCAAAACTATATATTCTTTCAACAGTGAGACTATATAGCATTTAACAACTTTATTTCTTACTAACAGAAAGTTATCATCTTTTCTTGATTTCTATACTCAGAATTTAAGTGTGAATCTTGACCTTAAAATTCAAGTTTACAGTTCACTCAACTACTTTTCTACGTCGAGTACACCATACAGATTGGGTCTGTTCTCATCTAACCTTCCTCAATACTAACCATATGCCTTCTACAAGCAAAATTCAATACTAATATACAAGTTCTACATAGAGCAAATGAAAGCAATCCATTTTTTTTACATATCCAACAAACAAACAGTTCTTATCCTCTCACAGAAACCAGGGATAGAAAAAATTTCAACTTCAATTCAGTCCCACATGATTAAAGAAGCACCAACAAAGGTTGTTGTGGACTATAAATACTCCTTCATCCTTAACTAGAGTCTCACGTTCGAGCCCCCTGGTTACGGAATCACCTTTGTTAGGGACACTTTACCCCAATGTGGAATTTCCCGCGCAAATCTGAATTTAATAGACTCCAATGTAGGTTCCGGACATAGGTGAGAAGCCCAAAAATGACTAAAGAATCATCAATACACCCCCAAATAACACAACCCCAAGTTTCCAACCAAAACAACAAAAACATCCATCAACTGCTTATAAAAGATTGAACAGAACATAAAGTTAGAATCTTTACAGAAAAATTGACCACTTAATCGACAAACCTGAGCAGCAAAAATGGCAGAAGTAGTTTTCCCAGAACCCCCTTTACCCAAAAAGGTAATTAGCTTAGTGGGTTTTTCATTTTTAGCTGAATCATCACTAGCCATGCCCAAAATCTCCATTCTTGCTCCCCTTCTTCTTCTAGTTTTAGCTGAAGATTCTATCTTTTCCACTGACTGGTTGAAAAATTCAGAATATGGGTTCTTTATGGTGGAGAATAATGAAGATGCTGTTAAGATTTGCATACTGGAACTCCACATTTTTTTCTATGGGTGAAAGATGTTTAATCAGAGTGTTGCAGATGGCAATTGAGTTGAGAGTTTTGAAAGATGAAGGAGATGAGTGAATAGGCTCTCTTTTTTTTTTTTTTTACTCGGAGCCTGACTAATTCAAATTCGTTAAGATAGGCCTAGAGTACGACTTTCAGATTTTTTCATATTCATGATTCGAGACCTCGGGTTAAGAGATTATAATAGCCCCATGCCCCCATCTATTGCACCATATGGTTATCTTTCTGTTACTAGTCACTTCGTGTTAATTGATGCGTGCCACGTTTGACTAGACATAAAATTTGAGAAGAAATTTAAAATAAATCAATATTTATGTGATTATAAGTGATTTCATAAAAGTAAATTGTTTTTAAATATAAAAAAAAAATATTCTTTCTAAAATAAATAAAAATAGAAATAGTAACAAAAATAGTTTACTATTTGAGATTAGGTGCAAAATAAATAAATAATATATCCCTTTTAAGTATGTGCATAAACAATTTTTGGCGAAAAACTTAGGAGGCCAAATGTGTTTATTATTTTTTAAAACTATTAGTTTAAAATATAAGGTGTTTAATCAATTTTTTCTCTCCAAATTTCATAAATTTATCCTTATACTAACACAATAAATTTCTAGTAACTATGTATTATAGTTATTTATATATTCTTGTTTTTCTTACGTAAACTATATTTTGAAATATTGATTTATTTGTATATATATATATATATTGCATAAAATGTATTAAAGAAAAAATATTTTTTACTTATTTTTAGGAATCAAATCCGAGATCTCTATAAAGAAAAATTTAGGTGAATTTGACTGATTCTAAACATTGATCGAGTAAAAAAGTCAAATTGTTTACTTTGCTCCTTGAAATAAATTTAACATTACCCCCACTTAATTTTTTTCCTTTCAAATAAATGTCAACAAGAAAGATATATAGTAGCATTTGAATTTGATTAGTTAAAAAAATTTATTAGTTACTAGTAATTAATCAAATAACTTGCCTTAATTGACTAGTTGGAGTTAAGTGTTAACTATGTGGATTTTATTTCACTTTATCATTTAACAATTACTACTATGTTTTTAAGGTAGATTAAAGATTATTTAGAATTAGAAGTTCTCTAAATATATATAAATATTTTTAATAATTACTATTTCTTACATATGATTGGTGCATGAAAAAAAAAGGAGGATATAATGGTCAAATCATCTCAAACGATTTTTTCTTATTTTACCTGATATGTGTTATATTTGTTTGTGAACATTATTAAGCATCGTCTTTTCTAATCTTATTTATCCTTATATAATTACACATTCATTATAAAAATTATAATACAACGAGCTTTAGAATCTCAATAATATTACTCACAAGTCACATGGATTATTTGGTCTTACAAGCTCATTAGAATTGATATGACATATTTTTCTTTCTACATAAAACACTATATAACCATCGAATAATTTATCGACTTCGCAAGTCATTTTTTAATATACCTTGTTGCCAACAAGTCTTTCACAAATCAAAATACCAAGAGAATAATTAAAAATATTTTCTTGTTCAACTAGATTTTTTAAAAAGCTCACCAAATTCATCTAAATTGAAGAATTCGTTATCAGTATTACATCCATCAATAATATAGTTATCAAACTAATTCTTAAAAACATTGAAGCAAAATTTATCAAAATCGTCAAGATATAATATGACACTCTCTTCTTGATGTCAAAATTAATTTCGATACTTATCTTTATGTATTACGTCTTTTTTTTTCTTTTCAAACGCGATTGAATGAAAAGGCATTTAGCTTTTTATATTCTTACAATTGTTGGAATTTGTGATAAAAAAAAAAAGTTATAATGCTCCTAGTCAATTCCCAAAAAGGTGTCATCTTTTTTATTTATATACAGGGACTGAGTCTAATTTCTTTTTTTATTGCATGAAAAGTTATATTAAACTCCTCTTTGCTTTTCTCAAAAGTGAATAATAAATTAAATGAATTAATTTTTAGAACCTAAATAAAATAACAAGCAAACAAACTTGAGAGAGAGAATCCCCAAGTTAATTGCATATATGGTTATTGAGTTTTACCCATTATTAATTTATTATAATAATAAAATGAAAAAATTATTCATAGCCACATTAAATAACTCTAATAATTGATACAAATTAGTTACCTTAACAAGACAAGATAGTTTTGGAATACTATTATTATAGCGTAAAATTAAATTATTCTAATGTTAATTAGTAAAGTTCAACGATCATACGTAAAACTATGTTAGAAAATTCAACAAAAACATATGAATAAGAAGGAAAACTCATATAGGTGCATCGTATACCAAGATATTCCGTGTAATTCTACAAATAATATTGAAAATGATATAGTGTACGCATTCTTATCTCTATCTCATGAAAGCACGAGTGCACCATACATTTTGCAGTTTAGTCTTGGAATACTATTATCATAGCGTAAAATTCAATTATTCTAATGTCACAGTGAGTAAAAGTTCAACAGGCACACGTGAAATCTGAAGAAGGAAAACTCATATAGGTGCATCATATTCAGTATAATCCTACAAATGAATACTGAAAAGGATATAATGTACGCAGATTCTATCACTATCTCATAAAAGCACGAGTGCACCATACATTTTGCAATAATTTTCAAATAGAGAGAACATGATCATATTATATAAAACAAAATTTTATATAGATAATTAAATCTAAAATAATTAACAAGCATATTTTAGTAATGGACTAGCTCTTGGTGATCTTGGAAGTTGAGAAACCCTATTTCCAGAACAATCATAATAAATCACACCTGAAAATTGTGGTGGTTTACATTTTTCACCCATAATAATTGTCTTTTGCCACAAACCTTTTTTATCTCCGGCCACTTCTCCGGCCACTTCACCGGAAACTTCATCGGAAAATTCACCACCTTTTTTGGTCATGTTAGGGCTTAATTGTTGTGGTGATGAAAACCTTGGAACAATTTTGGATTCACTAATAATATTAGTTTTGGATTTTTTTGATGATTTTTTTGCATGTTTAGCACATAGTGCTACAATGGCTATTATTGAAAAAAATAAACCAATTGCTAATGGCATAGTAGTACATAAATTATCACCATTAATTCTTGGTAATAATATTGAACGAACCATTTTAAACAAAATTAGGGTATTTTGATAAATTTCAAGTTGGGAGAAGAAGCTAGGAAATGATTAGATGAAGAAGAAACTAATTAAAGAAATGGTTAAATTAAAGTCTTGAAGAGTAAGGAGTATATAAATAGGGGTGGGGGTGGGGTGGGGAAGGGTTTTTTATTTAGATCGATATAAATTTTACGTACAAATATTTACAGATCACTTAAAAGATAATTGCAGATAAGTCTTTGGTACAAACGTTAATTAATAACCTTAATAATTAATGGAAAGCAATCTTTTATAATAGGTTAAGATATATTGATAGTATAATTGAACTTTTATATCATTAGTGTATATATCTTAAAACGATATTTTATTTTATGGTGTAGTGATTTCAACACTATAATTGTAGTAGTTGCAAGGTAGGAAAAAAATTTCAACTTTTAATTTTGGGTTGGAATTTTTTTAATGACTCAATCATTAAACTTATGAGGATTTATATATACTTTTCTTATTTTATGATTAAGTAAGTCAATTCAAAAAAATTCAAGACGAAAAGAAAAATCACTTTTGTTTAAGAAATTAATTCATGGTTTGTTTCTTTGAAGACTTTTACTAGTAAAGTTTAACAACTAATGAATTTTTACCAAGTCTTTACTAACTCATGCTTTATTAATGTATTATATTTAATTGCAAATTTATGCTTTGACTAATTCAAGCACTTTTTTCATTTTTAAAATCATTGAAGACGTGTGTATCAATTATTTAAGTTTGGATTAGGTCAATATTAATTATATGATAGGTTTGCTCATTAGTAGTGAACAATATTCCAAATACATTAAATTAAAAATCACCTACTCTTATGACAAAAAATTATTCTAGAATTTATTGAGTTTAATTTTTATGCACAGTTAAGGTAAATAATCTTTTATACTGTCAAATCAAGGTAAATAATCTATTAATTTGTCAAATCATTCAAATGATATTCAGAGTAACTTTCTTAGAATATATATGATATTTTACTTGCATACAGGTAAATAAATAATCTAATAGTATAAAAATTATTTAATCTATGTTACTTAAATTAATTCTTATAATGTGATTACTAAATAATTAACAACTATCATCTTATTATGGCTGACCACGGCTCGCAAAAAGGAACTACTTATTATAATTTCTTCTTGATTAAGTTTTTATATTAATCTAATCAAACATTTTTTAACTTAATCAATAAAATTCGCGGACTTTATAGCGTATAAAGGAAAAAATAAAATTGCATTGCAAATAAATACTATTGGTATAACAATTTGTATCCAATGGAGAGGTTCTAAATTCAAATCTTGGATAAGAAATTTTCTTAAGTAAATCCAGAGTTCATGATTTCCAAACCAAAAAACAATATTGCACGTATGCCTTTCTAATTCCTCTAATATATAATAAGATCATTTGAATATAATTGTGATGTCACCGGGAAATCCTTATTTATTAATTTTTTGTTTTAGTTTTTTGTTTGGTGTTTGATACTCATATTAAAACCTAATTAAATTTAAATTTACACATTATAAAATTTCTTAATGCAAACTCTCAATCATATTTCATTTTCATTTCATAAAAAGCTCGAACTTAAGAATAATATATATATAGACACTAGTCTTAGTGGACTTTTGTTTTGCTAATCATGATGAATGTATTATTATAATTGATACAAATTTCATGTGATTCTACGTGCTTTCCATGATAAGAAATTGGAAAGTTTTATGGTAGTACTAGTAGTTTTCTTTTCCGTCCGTTATCTGATACTCACGTTGGAGCTAGAATAAATTTAAATTTGTGCGAAAAAGTTTCACATTAGGGAATAAAGTGCTTCCTAACATAGGTAATCTCGTACTGGGGGATCGGATTCGAACCCGAAACCTCATGTACTAGAGGCACCTTTGTTAGCTAGGAAGCTTTTTACTTATAAATATGAGACTTTTCAATACAAATTCAAATTTAATGAAATCTTAATACAACATTCGATTGGAGAAACCAAAAGAAAAAATAAAAATAAAAATGGTCTGCATCTTCTAGAGAGTATAATTTGTTGGGTAATTAACAACACACAGAATATGACATTTCACTTTAATTAATTTGTTCCACCAATGAGAAGGTTAATTAAGAATCAATTAATTTTCTACCTTAACCATCATGAGGATGAAAGGTGGGACAGAAAGACATCATCTTCTTTTTGTTCCTTTATAATATATAGTTTATTATACCTTTTTTTAGCTAACAAACTAAAATGACACCTATAAATATCTTTTGTTTACTTGATATTTGTGCTGGCGAAAGATGATATATATTTCGTAAAATTAATTGAGGAGAGAAAAGTAGTTAGAACTCTACCATTATAAAAAACCAAAATTTCCATTTTCTTTCCACAGCTCCATCTCCACCCCCCCCCCCCCGCCCCACCCCCGGGGGCAAAAAATAAACCCCAATTATTTTGTCTTGTAAATGGGAGAGAAAAATCAAATGAAGTATAAATTAAACGCTACGTAAGAATTAAATGCAAAGAGTATATGTTTGGTGCTTTTGCTTTAAGTATATTGAATCATAAGATCTAAGGTTAGATGCAATATTATAAAGTCTATTTTCGAGAGTGATATTTTTAATAAAAATATTATTTGAAGGACTCAAATTTGAGACGTGTTTGATAAGAGTAGAAAAATCTCAACTATATATACTATCCCATCTCAATCCATGTTCATATGAGCAATGAATACATATGTGTATATTTTTACATGTATATAACTTTTTATGACTTAATCATGATTATATTATTCCCGCTTTATTGGATAATTTTTTTTTAGCTAAAGTAACTGTTAATTTGGGACGAGGGAATAGTAACTCAATTTTCGAACATTGTCTTTTGTGACCTATAAGTTATGAATATGAACGGTAAAAGCAACCACTAATGCTTATATAAGAAAAGACATGTTAACATGTGACCCTTCTCTGAAAGCATGAATGCTACATGAACACGATATATTTTGTGCAAAATGCCCTTTTGATTAAAAAAAAAACAAACAGAAAGCAACTAGTATAGTATTACCTGCCGCTAATCATTTAATATTTTCACGCAGGAAAGTAAGTTTTTCTGGACAAACATCACCATCATGAATAATAAAAAATTACTAGCACAAAAGTAAATTGTTGTCTAAACTTCAATGTCACATTTCTAACTTTTATAAGATTCAGCATAATTGCATATATATTTTTGCAGTTGATGGTATATGCATTCTCAAGCAATTAATTTTCATCATGTTATAACTTTTTCATGTTCTTTTCCATTCAGAAATATTACAATCATGAGTTTTGTTTAAGAGAAATTAAAGCACCGCTAGTTTGAGAGTGTCGCGTTCAGAAACGGATCATGTAATGAGTAAATCTAAATTTAATCAAATTTCAATACATATTTTGAATATCGAATAGGAAAAAAAAAAAGCACCACTAACTCTTATCAAATGTTTTTGTGTAAGTCTTTGCGATGAATGTTTTTGTGTTTGATATATGATATTTGTGAAACTGTTGTGTTAAACGTTTATAAAATTAGAGGTGGTGAGATATCATTCTGCTTATAAAATTCAACAGAATTAATAACATCACCATTTATTCAAAATTTTAATTTCGCCTCTAATTAAAATCTACTGCATTACAATAAAAAAAGTTAGGACGTTTTTGGAGACAAACCTTTAGGTATAGTTATGGGACTTTAATTTTGCTAGTATATATATTTAATTACCCAACTTTTCACGTGCATTGCACATTTAGCCTTCAACTATCCTAACAAACAACATTAATTAATTTCATAATATTTATTATGATAGCTAATAAGTAGTCTAATATTCCTCTCTATTTGCCGTGCCGTTACAGCTACTCATCTGCTCCCTTGACAATTTTCTTTCACAACTCACCCATGCAACAACATTCACCAAACCTAATTTTGCCCCCTCCCTCCGCGTCTCCTTAATCAGAGATTTCAGATTCAAATTTTGTTAGAAAGTGTTTATTTCTAAAATGTAACTTTCATATACTAAACCTGACTAGTCAGGTTTCAAAGCGGGTACTAGACACCAGATAGAAAGCAAAAGAAAAACCTAAATTTGATATGAGTTTCGAGCAATTTATTTTTTGTTCAAGCAAGAGTTTTATTATACATCATAGTTTTATAAGATTAATATTAAAATGATCATGACATTCTCATATAGATGTTTTCAAGCTAACAATAAATATAACTAAAGAAATAAGCTAAATGTTATAATATCAAAGCATTTTCATTAGTACATGTACACAAAACACCAAAAAAAAAAAAAAAAAGACTTACTAGCTCATACACCATGTTCTTGATCAAGAATAAAACAATAGGAAGCTTGATTTCGTTATTTTTTGTATAAAACCCTCCTCCAAAACCCTAATGATGCAACGGGTTCGGTCCGGTCGGTACGAGTCGTTTTTCGACACCATATCGTTGATCAATCTCATGACTTCCTGCTGGCTCAGCCTCCGGTTGCTTGTAGACATCGTTCCGATGATGGTGATGGTGGTGGTGGTGGTGAACATGTTTCACAAAAGGTGTGAAGTCAAAATTACTTGATATAAGTGTTTTTCTTTGACCAAACAAAGAGTGGTGATCATGATCATTATATATAATGACTTTGTTGTTGTTTTTCAAGAATTTGAATTCTTGAAATAAGAGAACAAGTATAGAAAACCAAAGAACAAAACATATTACATGAGGAACCTTTAAGCCCATGTTGAAAGAAAATAGTGATCACAAGAGGAAACATGGATAATAATATTGATCATCAATGAAATAATAAAGGATCAATTTATTTTTATTTTTTTTCACTTCTTGGAGATTGAGAAATTTTGAAGATTGACAGCTTGAATCTAATGGATTTTTGCTTACATGTGAGACTTGTGAATAAGCTAAAATTTAATGTTGTGTATAATAAGGAAAGGTGGAGATATTGTGTGAGTAGTTGGGTGGAAATTAAAGGAAATGGGAGAGGTAGACCCTTTTTTCACAATAAATGTTACTTAGATTTCAAGGAATAATAAAAGTGGTCATTATGTAAAATTCAAAATCCCCTGAATTATACCATATAGATTTTGAAATCAAGAGGTATTATTGTATGAGGTCTACCATGTGTATAATATATAGATCGATATGAACATCAGCTGTCTCATGATAAAAATCAGTTTTACATGTTGATATCTATTTTTTCAATAATTATTGCTTGAACTAAAGAAATATAAGAGGACCGATCACTCACAACAATAATATTTTATAAAAGTCAACTCTCTCTTTTCTCTTTCTATAAGGAGAACATGCATATACATGTTTCTACTAAATTGCAAAGTCCTTTTGCTCTATGGTGGGGGAACAAGTGTACTCCATATTATCATTCTACCAAGCAATCTACACACTATTTGGAAAAAGTGAACCTAGTTATAATGTATTGATGGTGTCACATAGGGGTATAATATATATGGGAAACAAATAATAAGCAATAATATAAGTGCACTTTTAGTGGGATTTATCTAAAATGGTTTTCACATTTCTATACCACCCAAAATCTTCATTATGATATTGAAGAAAAGAAAACAAAAAAGAAATATTTGTTATGTGACTATGACAAAAGAAGATCAACCAAGAAGTGCATGTGTGAAATTTTGAGACTATCAAGCCAAATTCAAAATAAAATTAAGTTTTACTTATGTTCCAATCGATTGAAGTTAGGTTTTGACGAGTCAATTTTTTAACGTATTTATTAAACTCCAGACAAAAATATTCAAAGTTTTGTTTGGACAAATAACGTGCCAAACTTCGGAAATAATTTATAAGCTAGCACACAAATTTTTACAACTTTGATCATGTACGTCAATACTCCAAAGTTGATTTCAAATTGATTAAACTTACAAAAATTTATATACTACGATTATGCCTTAACATGAGTCTTGAAAAAATGAAAACCATAAAATCTTATCACCCGTCCCTATTTGTAACCTCTATTTAGTAAATGACTCCATTTTATTTTTCTTGCAATCTAAGAACCTTTTAGACAACAATCTAAAGATTTATTCAGAGAAAACCAAAAACCTAAGAAAATATTACTATCAGAAAATTTATATCTTGTCATGAATGTTATACGACAATTTAATATTTTATCTGTAAAATTAAGCAATACATGAGAACAATAGTCTAATATAGGAGTGTCAAAAATGAACCCAAACATAGGTGACCCGTCCAGAATTTTAAGGGTTGAGCTCAAGATAATTTGAATTGGGTTCAATCTCAACTCATTCAAGCCTAACCCATTTTAAGAAAATCCTCAATTGAGCCCAATTCAATCTCTAATTTCAACCCGTTTTAAAACTCTTTTTTAATATATGTTCCTATATTGAGGGTATGAATTATTATCTATTTAATATCTTTTAGGATTTATCTATCCATTTGTTACTTTTTTTAAAAAAATTGAGTTGAAATTCAAATTGTGATTATAAAAGTTAAATATCACTATGTTTAAATTATTGAGATTAAGCGGGTCAAGACCCAACCCGTTTTTTAGCTCAAAGTAAACTTGGACGGGTCAAGACCCAACCCGATTTCTTAGCCCAAAGTAAACTTGGACGGGTCAAGACCCAACCCGATTTCTATTTCAACCCATTTTAATAGCTCCAATTTCAACCCAACTCGCCCATTTGACACCCCTGGTCTAATATTGTACGCAATGATTATTTCTCGAAGATTATATTCATACAACTTTTTTTTAAAGGGACAAATTTAAATAAGGGATAATTGTACATAATAGCAAACTATTAATTCAAATTAAATGCTATAAATATACTTTGATTTAATTGTACCCTATAGCAAACTATTGCTATTTTCGCCACTCTCCCTGATGGAAGCTCGCTCGCCACTCTCGTTTGGTGGCAGTCTCGCTCGCCTCTCTCGCTTTTATACAAACACAAATGTATAAAATGTGTTTGTGTTTGTATAAAGCGAGAGGAAATTGTATATATACATATATTTTCGTTCTCCTCTCTCCCCTCTCCCAGATCTCGCTCGCCACTCTCCCAAATCTCGCTCGCCACCCTCGCCTCTCTCGCTTATACAAACA
>JAJOOF010006861.1:0-18726 GCA_029582545.1 Solanum lignicaule | reverse complement strand
ATCCCGTATAAATAGTGGGATGGGACGAGACTTATTTTTGTCCCCCCAATCCCGGTCCCCCCAAAATCCCCCCAGCCCCGTCCCCCGTCCCGTCCCGTCCCCCAGTCCCCGTCCCCGTCCCCTTGCCAGCCTTACCATCGCCTCAATGATTAAACATCCGGATACAAGTTATATTGATCCAGTGGATATAGAGGTAAAAGAGCAGCATGTCCATTGTTCGCATGTTGAAGCGGAACCAGATGGTCTGTCTTGGTATTTTGACATCAAGAAGTATTTAGAGGACGGGACTTATCTTGAGAATGCAACGTTCAACCAAAAGAAGTCGATATGCCGCATGACCCTCAATTTCTTTGCAAGTAGGGAAATTCTTTACATGAGGACTCCAGATTTAGGTCTTCTCAGATGCGTTGATGCTAATGAAGATGCAAAGCTTCTGAATCAGATACATGCCGGAGTTTGTGGTACTCACATGAATGGGCTCACTTTGGCAAGGAAGATCCTTCGAGCCGGTTATTTTTGGATGACTATGGAGCATGATTGTTGCAAGTTTGTACAGAAGTGTCACAAGTGTCAAGTGCACGGTGATTTGATTTGAGTCCCACCTCACGAGCTCAATGCTATGAGTTTACCTTGGCCTTTTGTAGCTTGGGGAATGGATGTCATTGGTCCGATAGAGTCAGTCACCTCTAATGGACACAGATTCATTTTGGTTGCCATTTACTACTTCACCAAGTGGGTGGAAGCAGCTTCGTACAAGTTGGTGACCAAGAAAGTTGTAGCTGAATTTGTTCGCCACAATTTGATATGTAGGTTTGGAGTACCGGAATCCATCATTACTGATAATAGAGCAAATCTCAACAGTCATTTGATGAGAAAGATATGTGAACAATTCAAGAATACTCACCGGAACTTAACCGCCTATCGTCCCCAAATGAATAGAGCCGTAGAAGCTGCCAACAAGAACATAAAGATGATTTTGAGGAAAATGATTGATAATCGGAGAGGTTGGCACGAGATATTGCCATATGCTTTGTTGGGTTACCGACCGACTGTCAGAACATTAGTTGGAGCTACTCCGTATCTGCTGGTATATGGAACAGAAGCAGTTATACCTGCAGAAGTTGAAATACCTTCATTGAGAATCATTCAAGAAGCTGAATTGAACGATGTTGAATGGGTTCGCAAACGGATTGATCAGTTAACGTTGATTGATGAGAAGAGAATGGTTGTTGTTTTTTATGGACAACTGTATCGACAGAGAATGATCCGTGCTTTCCACAAGAAAGTAAGAGCTAGAATATTCGAAATTGGTCAGTTAGTTCTCAAACGCATTTTTCCTCATCAAGATGAGTATAAAGGGAAATTTGCACCAAATTGGCAAGGACCCTACATGGTTCGTAAGGTGTTATCTGGAGGTGCCTTAGTCCTGTCAGAGATAAATGGCACCGAAAGGCCAAAATCGATCAACTCAGATGCTGTCAAGAGATACTATGTGTTAAGTTTCAGTTTGTACTTTCTGTCATTTCCTTGTAATCGTTCTATTTGTTTGTAATCGCTTCGTTTAAAAATTGTATCCCCTTTGTAATGAACTACGTCAGACCTGAATTCTCAAGAATAAGATACGTAGGCGGTCTATGTCGGCCTCGGTCACCCCTTTTATTCCCTTTTAATATTTTCCTTGTAAATGAACTACGTCTGACCTGAGTTCTCAAAAATGAGATACGTAGGCGGCCTATGTTGGCCTCGGTCACTCTTTTATCCCCTTTTAATATTATTTCCTTCTATTTGAACTACGTTCGACCTGAATTCTCAAGAATGAGATACGTAGGCGGCCTATGTCGACCTCGGTCGATTTCTTTGCTAATTCCTTATTTTTGTTAATCCTCGAGAGGAGGAACTACGTTTGACTTGATTCCTGCCTCAACGGGATACGTAGGCGCCACAGGGGCTCGGTCATATCTCCCATAAGATTTCTATTTTTCCTTTACAATAGAAACTGGGACCGAATTTTTTAGAGGGACTCAAAAATTCTCAAAAAAAAAAAAGATCTCTCCAACAAAGTCGAGACTGAAGTTACTTTGAAATTCGCAACTGGGACAGAATTTTTGAGGGGATCTCAAAAATTCTGTGATTTGATCACCAACGGTTAAAGATACACCAAGACAGTTAACTGGGACAGAAAATTTTGAGAATGACCTCAAAAATTTCAACTGGGTTTATCGGCAATTTAGAACAACTTTGAATACTACCCAACAAGTAATCAGATAGACTTCGAGGCACTAACTTCAAAAATGTTTGCTAGAGCTCGACGTGACATGACACTTGACAGTGACCTTTTCCAAATATTATTTTCTTGAAAATCTATTTTTTCTTAAAACTTTTCTTTCATGTTTCAATTATTTTGCATAAAAATATTTTGTCTTATTTATCAAGAGGCGGGAGATCGGAGAAATCAACCGGAGATAGCAAGACAAGGAGCAGGCAACCGAAGAGATCGACACAGATCAGTTCATTTTAAACTAACAATTTTTCTGTGGATGCAGGTTTATAAGCTCGCCTAAAGATCAGCATATTCTTCCATTCAATGAATATGGAGCGGTCAAAAGGGCCAGAGCTCTCCAAAATTGTCAACTTTTCTGTAGATACAGAAAATATTTTATGCTGCTTATACCAAAGATTTTGGAATATGAATAATATTATTTTATTCAATCCCCAACAAGGCGAAGTCCATAATGAACGTACAACTATGTTCAGAGATGGAACGAACGAAAGTTGTGAAGAGGTCAGTATTATTATTTTTCAGCGACTAAAGATATCTGGAAGACGTTTATTTGCATTATATTATCAGATATGATAATATCTCCTACCCGGAGGGTCATTTATATTGTATTGTCAAATGAGATGATACCACTACTCCAACGGTCATTTTTATTACGTTGTCAATTGAGACGATACCGCCACCCAGAAGATACCCAGAAGATCACATATGTTGTCCGGTGAAGCATTGTCTTCGTTCGGTACCAAGGATGGCATCATCGCGAGAAAAGAAAGTCATGCATCGCAAGAAAAAGAAATCATGCATCGTGGGAAAGAGATTCATGCATAGCAAGAAAAGGATTCATGCATCACGAAAAAGAAGTCATGCATCGCGGGAAAGAGATTTATGCATAGCATGAAGAAGAAACCATGCATTGCGAGAGAAGAAATTCATGCATCACGGGAAAGAGATTTATGTATAGCAAGAAGAAGAAACCATGCATAGCAAGAGAAAAGTCATGCATTGCGGGAAAGAGATTCATGCATTGCAAGAAAAGATTCATGCATTGCAAGAGAAAATTCATGCATCGCGGGAAAAAGATTCATGCATCACGGAAAAAGATTCATGCATTGCAAGAGAAGATCCATGCATCGCTGGAAAAAGATTCATCCATCGTGAGAAATGAGATTCATGCATTGCAAAAAAAGATTCATGCATTGCAAGAAAAGATTCATGCCTTGCAAGAAAAGATTCATGCATCGCGAGAAAAAGATTCATGCATCGCGAGAAAAGAGATTTATGCATTGCAAGAGAAGATTCATGCATCGCGGGAAAGAAATTCATACATCGCAAGAGAAAGATTCATGCATAGCAAGGGAAGGAGTTATGCGTCGCAAGAGAAAGATTGACCTATCACAAGAGAATCAACATCAACTACGTCATTTTTCTTTGCAAAAAAAAAAATGACATCAAGAGAATCATTAACAACGACATTAAGAGAACTGTCAACATCAGCCTATTTTATTACTTTGACATCAAAGGGAGAGTACATTGAAGATTATATTGCAAATATGAAACACGAGCTTTATTTTCTTTACGTCAACCCGATGGAGTTGACATCAAATGTTCAAGGAGAGAAATTAAGTGTCAACACGGTAAAAGACATTTTCTCTCCATTTGAATCACATTTTATGCTAATGAGTTTTATCTTAGTCTTTATCGAGAGCATCCGAAAGGATGAATTCTCCAAAACAAACCATAGGTGCGGACGACATAAAAAAGGATGCAGCACAACGTGGAACCTTTTCTTAGCAACGAACTGGGACAAAGTCCAAAGAAGAGTGCCAAACTCTTAGGACACGAGCAGAGGAGCGACCTCCACCACAATAAAACCACACCCCTATCAGAAGGCATGTGGGTTTATCTTTAGGTTGGTAGGTTTCAGTTTCGCATCCGGAAATTTCTGGTCTCTACCGGAAAAGCTTTCCAATCTGAGTGACAATACACCAAGAGCTTTGGAAAATATGTCCATGTAAGTTCTTAATTATGGGTGTGAAGCGCGCCGCATTCATAGTTAAGAGGCTGCAAGCCTCCTTTTCATACTCGACTTACTTTGTCGTTTTTCCAGAACCAAAGGTTATCTTGCATAATATATTTCCTTTTCAACCAATCGAATCGAACTACAAGCAGCCTGATTTCCTTAATTGAGGAATATGTAGGCGGGATCAATGTTGAAAACCCGGCTGTATTCCAACATTCACTCTTGAATCTTATTCCCAAGCGTTCCGGTCTCCTCATAATCCGACATCGGGATGACTTTTGAATTCTTTCAAATCATGCGTATCAAACTACAAATGGCCTAAATTTTCATATCCTGAGATATGTAGGAAACCCATTTCCGGGGTTCGGCCATAATTCCTTAAGTTCGTACCAAAATCCCTTTTTCAGAAAAGATGAAGATGTGGTTGGTCAAAATTGGATTAGTCAATTTCATTTTCCTCGAATTTCTTGCATCAATCCGAGTAAAAGGAGGGACAGTTGTTGACACCTAATTTTGACCCTCCCCGATAAGATTAATTTTCAAGCTTCCTAATTTTCAATGATTTCGAATAATTAGTTTTACAAAACTCAAAAAAATAAATAAACTATTTTCTAAGTTTTAAAGCAATTTTAGTCATTTTTATAATTTTAAAACAATATAATATTTTTATATAAATTTTGTATGTAATTGTCACATTTCTTACGAGCATTCAAAAATCATTTAGAAAAAAAAGATTTTACTTCTTTAAAATGTTTTGATAATTAGTCCACTTAATATTAGTTTATATTCCATAATTAGTTATTTTTATCTCGTTAAGATTAAGAAGCTCGTAAATTAATTGTATTAATTCATCTTATTTGACTACTAGCCAAGTCTGTCCTAATTAACTAAGGTCGGCTATATTTTTAATTTTTCAATTTGCTATTATTTAGACTCATATGGCCAAACTTTTAATCCAACTCTATCATATTCAATTTAAAAGACCAAATATTGGACCCTTTTTCACATTCCCATTTAATTCCAACCCAAGTTCCCTTTTATTCCCAGCAGCCCACCAAACAAAATCCAGCCCAACTGTTTTCCCTTTTGTTTTCAGATCGCCCAGTCCACTCCAACTCCCTAACCCGACACACTTCCCTTTTTCCCCTTCACAAAAATTTTAGAAAGTTGTACACGTTAACAGCAACAACAACAGCTTCAAACGCTCACAGAGACCGACAGAGCCATTAAGGCTCGATTTTAGCAGCAAAGCACGCATTTTCGTCCTCTTGGCTCGAGATCACGCCACATAGCTTGCCAAGGACGTTGGAATCAATCCGAGACGTCCATCCCCCCTTTCCCCCTTTCGGAATAGGGAGAATTTCTCAGAAAAAGGTGTCCCCCCAAAAGGGTGAAAGACTTTCGAATTTGAAATTCGGAATGGGCCTTGAATCCGATTTCACCCCTTTCCCCCCAAATTTTTCGAACCCTAGTAGTCTCTTATATATATTCTTCTCTTATTCCTTGTAAAAGGGGATTCGGAGTTGGAATTTTCGAGCGAAACTATAGAGAGCAACTTAAGTGGAAGTAGTTGGATAATACTCCGAAAGAGAAAATCAATTCGTTTAGAGTCTTTGTGTTATTTTTCTTCTCTATTACAAGTTTCCTTTGAACTCAAAGGAACTATTTGGGTATTCTTGCCCAGATCCTTGGCTACTGTTTGTGTTCTGAAGTTGGTGGTAAAATCGCGGTCCTTCTAGGCTCGTCTCGTCTCGTTCGCTGCCCTAAACAAGGTAAACAACTTAACTTTTTAGTAGATTTCGAGTTCAATCTGTCGGCTTAGGATTCGGGTCATTATTCTTCTCTACAGTCATGTTGATACAAGATATGTCTGCGTGTTGCGTATGTTGCCAGTCGTTTTGTTTCTAAGCTCGAAAAAATGTCTCCGTGTGCGGACCTTTACTTGAAATGTTGATGATTCATACTTATATTTTTGTCTTGTGTGTGTTCACTGTTGGTTAGCTACCATTGTTGGATTTGTTCTCTTAACATGTCGTAGGTTGATTATTTGCTTGTATATTGACTAGCATAACCAATCTGGACCGATTAGCTTACTACCTATATCTCGTACCGATTTTGGGGTTGTTTGAAGCATATCTCTTTGGTCGATCAGTAAAATGATTAGTTCGTTTATAAGTTAACATGATTTGATGCTTTAAAATTCTTCACTCAGGGTCGTCTCATATTGTATCTCGTGTTGGTCTTCTAAAATATGTTGTGGTCAAATGCCATGATGGTTCATGTTTGTTTTCGGTCTTGACATGTCTTGCTACTCTTGAGGTCATCATAAAAAAAAATTATTTCAGCTCAAAGTTAGCATTGTGAAATTGAATCAAGATTCTTATTTTATTAAGTTTCCTGTTTATTGTTTGTCGGCTAACTGTGAAGTTTGGCTGCAAGTAATTAATTTTTTTATTTTATTTTTTGTCACCCTTAGAATAAAAATCATCGCTTTGCTTCGGGTTAGTTTAATATCTGCTGATTACTCAATTTTTTGAAGCTTGGAAATCACTTTTTTTCAGTGTGTTGTTATGTTAGTCAAAATTTGCAGCAGCTTTCCTTTGTTTTTTTAATTAATTTACAGTGACTCTTTAGCCCATAATACATGTTTCCGATTTGTAGAATAGGTTACCCTTTAAACTTATGTGTTCTGTTTCATTTTTCTTTGTATTTTGGTGCACAAAATATTGTTGGGTAGCAATTCATGACTTTGTTGGCTCGGTTCTAAATAAAATTCGTTATGGTTGGATCAATCGTTCGAAATCGGGTCATATGTCTACTTCATTTCGAAGGATGTCCTCTTACCTTGCAATTTCAAATTTCTTAGATTGATAGTTCATTGATGTTTATTTAATTATTTGTATTGTGATTTTTAACTTCTTATTATTCTCCGTTTTGCATGTGAAATTGGGGTGAGTCTAATCGACTCAAATCCTTGCATATCGTTGAGTTGTATCGTGTTCGAGTCAGCCTCATCTTGTTCGAATGAAAAGGAAGGAATTACAGGGGCTGGAAATTGAAAATATATTCTGGAAAAGCTAAAATCAGGCTGAAAAATGGCCTGTATACACTGATATACCTGTTGTGTACGTTAGTATATAGCCGGAAATGCAGTATACGGGTTTGAAAAAAATGAAAATACAGGTTTTAGGCGTCAAAAGGATTGTATACGCTTGATATATGGTCCGATATACAAGAAAACGGGTCAAAATATGACCCGTACGCAAAGTATACACTCACTGTATCACGATTTTCAGAAGCGAAAATGGGCTGAAGGAGGCCCAAAAAACGCAGCAATAGGCCCAAATTTGATATGCTCTTCCTTTCCCTCCTTTATTTATTTTATTGTATTTGACTAACACTTTGATTATCTTATGGTTCAATTTAATTAAATTCCCCAAGATAACCATTTCACTTTCTATATATATAGTTAAATTAAAATATGTAGATTTCATACTTAGTTCTAATTCTATTATTTGTCCCATCACTTAAGTTATTTCTCCTTAGAAAAATCCCATTTAGTCTCATTTCCCTTACGATACATAGAAAAAATGGTAAAAATAATAATAATAGTAATAAATAAATAAGTTAAAATAAATGAGTTTTTTTACTTAGTTAAAGTTTTCAATAAATAAGTTAAAATAAATGAATTCTTTTACTTAGTTAAAATTTCAAAATTAGTCAAAGTCATGATGAGTTCTTTTACTTAGTTAGAAATTTAAAATTAGTCAAAATCATTTTTAGTCAAATCGCCGGTCAACCGCAAGTTAGCGGACATTCCGAGGGCCTAACACTTTCTCGGAATGTACATTTGAACTTCGAACCCTTTTCAATTGATCTTATTTGTTTTAAATCTTTTGAAAACCTTAGGTTTTTTCTTGATTTTTACTAAAAAATTAAGTGGCAACTCTGATTTTTTTGAAATTTGATTTCTCTAAAATCATAAGTTTAATCAATTTTTTAAAACTCAATCATTTTCCTTGTATATATCTTTTTAAATAAAACAGAAATGGCGACTCTATTGGGGAATTAATTAAGTTCTAACCATAAGATTTGGCTTATTTGACTGATTGTTTATTTGCGCTAAACGTGTTTAAATTGATATAACTGTCATTGCATTTCATGGCATATTCTCTCGTATGTATAGTATATTAAATGATGGTTTTGCGGAACCGCAAACGGACTTTTTTATTATCAACCCTCTTTTGGAACGATCGGTAATTTATTGGTTGTCGTGAGTTCCAGCCTAAGTTGTCCACGTGGGTTCCCGATCTTTCAAAGTCACTCTTAGTCAACTAGTGTAGAGAGAAACCAAATCCCGAATTTAGAGCATTTTGAACTAAGTTGACCCAACACCCAAGGCGTGTTGGGCCCATTAGAAGCCTACCTTGTGTCTATTTGGCCAATTTGCCTATAAAAAGACAATCATACTTATGTGTTAATTAAAGGATGTATATGTATTTTAAAAACAAATCAATTATCTATGGGGGTGGGGGTAGCTTACCTTTCTCTGTTTTTCTTGTAGGATAAATCCAGTACATGAGTCTCTGAGGACCCGGATGGTGACCATACCACATCCCTACTTACAAGTTTGGTGAAAATTTATGAACACAGAAGACAAGAAGACAATTCAAAGACACATGAGTCATCTCCCGTCATTAATGGAAATGGTGGCCTATCCCGACATGATTGGAACAATGGTTAAATTTTGGGACAGCGACAACATGGTATTTCGGTTCGGGAAAGTGGAAATGACGCCGACTATTGAAGAAATCCTTGCAAGTTACGAAAGTGTCAGTATGTGCAACAAAAGGAGGTTCAAACCCGATACAGATCTCCTTTTCCCAAAAACATGGCATTTTGCCCAAATTAGAGAAAAATTATCACTCGTTAAAGCCGATTTGATGGACAGAATGCCCGGGCCAAACATTCCTCTTCGAAAGATTTATTACCGATTTGAGCGTGCAAGAGCCTTTGAAAAATTCAAAGAAGAGTTTGTTTCAGAAGAAAAATGGAAGGAGACACGTCCTCTTACCTTTGCAATATGCCTACTCGGGACGATGGTATTTCCCCAAGGACCAAACTACACTATCCATCCAAGTGTAGTAATGGTCGCCCATGCCATCTTTTGTGGAGTGGATTACAGGTCAGCAACTAAGTACTACACTTTGGCGCCCATGATTTTGGCCGACATTTATAGGGCTTTAGACATGTGTCAAAGCGGAGAACGTTTCTTTCAGGGATGCAACCTGATACTGCAATGGTGAATGATGAGACACTTGATCAAAGCTCATGAGCCAACAGAACCAGATCCCTTGGAAAGACCGGACAGACTCGAAAGTCACGATTGGTGGGTACAACGTAATCATTTCAACAGGGTTGGAGGCCAAGAATTTTGGTACCTGAGACTTCAGGGTTTGAGAGATGAAAATGTGCAGTGGTCGATCCAATGCTTGGTAGTAACAAAGCAAACGGTGATTCGAGCGGGAAAGACCCCTTACTTGATATTTGCTGGGTTAAGAGGGACTAGACCATATGCTCCCGGTCGAGTCCTTAGACAACTGGGAGGGAAACAGGAGATTCCCCAAATTGCGAACATGAAGAAATTTACAACCGATCATGAAAATGGACGAGTCTCTTATGCTGAAGACATACGTAGAGCATGGAAGACCCGAAGGGTGTTGGCTAAACCGGTACAAATAGGTTCTGTCCCGAATATTCTAAGGATTACAAAGAATGGTTAAAGAAGAGCCTTGCCGGAACCATCGAGCCTGGTCCAAATGTTCCCCATGTTATTGCAGATGTTGGGGCCAAACATCAAATTCGACTTCATTGACTCCAACAGAAGTATGACAAGAACGAGTTGAATCATCAGCGCCGACATTCGGAAGACGCCAGGGTCATAGCTCAGTTGAAGCAAGAGTTACGAAGGGCCAGGCAATGCATGTCAGAATTGGACGATAGCATGGAACATCAGATTCAATCGGTAGAGAGGTTCAGACATCAAGAAGGGGCTCGGTTGGCGAGGGATCACCTATGGCCGAACAGATATGCTATGTGGGAAGAGGTCGGCATCGCCAAGAGGATCAGACTTGGAGAAGGATCAAGATGAGCTTAAAGTTTGTTATCATCCCCTGCGTGGGATTGCTTTATTTATACTTTGTTTTGTAATTTACTTTCCGAACTCATTTCCCAAATTTTATGTTTGTCAAACATTTTTGAATGCTATTAATGAAATATTTTGGGGATAATGAATTGGCTTAAAAGACATATACATCCTTCAATTCGCTAGGTCTACCCTTGGCACAAAAGGGTCACATGCATGTTTAGGACACGATATTTGTCTGTTTTCTTATATGCTTTAACTGTTTATGTGATGCGTTGCTTTGAACGAGGACATTTTAGCCCAGTCCTTGTCAAAATTTTCTGGAAAAAAAAATCTCTACAATACTGAATACAAGTCACTACCCCAAAATGTCCGACCAAATTTCCTGAGTCTTGAGTTTCTCACCTAAAAATAAAATCCCACTACCCAAGTCCTAAAACACTATCTTATTATCTCAGGAAAGGTAAAATTGCTGCAAAGATGGAAAAAGGCAAGGGTATCGACGTAGAGCTAACTGAAGAGGACTTGAGGATGAAATTGCAGCGGCTCAGGCGAGAGATCCAAGAAACCAGAGAAAGGAGAATAGAAGTGGAGTTTGCCACCGCGGTCACACAAGCAGCAAATGCGGCACTAGACGCGGAATTGGCAGCAAAGAGGACGAAATGCAATGTTATAAGTAATAGGACAGTTGTTGTGCGGAAGGAACATGACGTCTTCAAGAATGACATTACTATGAGACTTCAGAAGATACGCGGGAAATGCTCTTTCTTCAATCAAGAAGCAAATAGTGGTCCCGAAGACACTCATCCTAGAGCTACTGAAGAAGATGCCAATGAGGAAATCATTTATATGCCTCCCTTCCTAGGACGTCTGAAAGGAGGAGACCAAAAGATCACTCTCCCAGCTTATGAGCAGACACATAGCGTGGGGGCAAGAGTCATGTCGTGTGCTCTCATTTACGAGCACCTTCAGGCGTCAGGTATGTTGAAGCCTCTCGAAGGAACCACTTTTGGGTTTGGGCATGAAAGCTCTCAAAAGACATGTGTCTACCACCCGAACCAAAGAGGACACACTATAGAAGAATGTGTGGAGCTTAAGGCAGCAATCCATAACCTAATCAACGTTAGGGAGATACCATATATGTGGGGTGGGACCACCGTCCTTACCTATGACCAACAGGAGCCTAGTATGTCGGTCACTGAGCACACTTTGTTTTATTGTCACTACTTCATGCCTTTCAAGAAAACGTTGCTGGATATCTACAGTCTGTTAGTTCAAAAAGGAGTCTTGGCCTCTATCAGAAAGGATGACGAAGCAATCGATCCCGTTGGAATTGAGATCTCGAAACCCTGCCCTTATCATGATGCCGTAGATCACAACATTGGAAGGTGCCTCAGGTGTAGATCACAACATTGGAAGGTGCCTCAGGTTTCGCTACAACGTGGAATCCCTCGTCAAAATGGGAAAGATTCAAGTTGAGTTTGTTCCCCGTGGCTAATACGGCAGTCAGAGGAAGAAGCTTCGATAAAGGCAACATCTATCTTTTAGGAGCTTTATTATCTGTTTTTCACTTTCCTTGTAATCACCAGAAATGAATGAATAAAATGAAATTTTTCCTTTGTATTCGAACTACGTAGGGCCTGAATTCTCCTTGGGAGATACGTAGGCAGCCTTTCAAGGCCCGGCCCCTATCTTTTTAAAATTTTCTTTTCCCCTTTCATTCAACAAGGAAACATTGAGTTCAGATCAACAGATGCCAGAAGGTGCAGCAAGAAGACCTTAGCTCAACGCAATCTAGCCTTTCTGAGTCACCAACCTTAAAATAAAATCAGCAAATTCCTGCTTGTTCAAAAATTGATCCCCATTATTCGTGGGTTAACATGTTCTCAAACGAAGCAACTCTTATGTGTTTATATGCCTTCTATCTGATATCTTGCATTATTCACCAAGAACTAATACTAACATATTTGCCTTTGAGTTGTTTTTTTCTACAGATAGTTAGAAACTGATCTATGTTGATAAACTGGCCGATCTTCATTATTTCACTAGATCAAAAGGTCCTACAGATTCCTTCCCTAGTCGAAGTTCACAAAAGGGAAAAGCAGCAATGAGTGATAACAACGAAGAACCTGGCCTTACTGATGTCATGGTGGCTCAGCCCGCCCTTGCTGATCAGAACGAACTGATCCTGCAGTTGATGTAACAAATTGTTGAGATGAGGGTCGAGATGCAGAAAAAACAAGATATGCCTTCTCCGATTTTTGCTGTCAACGCTCAACCAGACGGAAGACCTCCAGCTCAAATTCCCTCTCCTAACATGGAACAAGCTCAAAACTCACATTCAAGTCCTGCTCGTAATCCCTCCATCATTGACCTTACCGCCCAAAACCCCCACTACGCTTCAGCCTCTTACCAAACACCACCCCCTCCTCAAAATACCAACTTCCAAGCACCACTCCCTTCCCCCAATGCAAACCACCGAACTGGCCTTGCCCCTCAAAGCCAAAATGTTAACTGCCCGCACATTTCCCTCCATCACCAAAATCAACATACCAACCCCCAGACTTTCCCTCAAAATTACCAAGCCACTCACAATGCCCAAAATCCCTCTATTGCTCCACCACTACCGCAAAAAATCCACTTTCCAAATACCAGTCTCCAACGAGCATGACACCCATGGTTCAGAGCTCGACCACTATGAGGAGAGGGAGAGAGAGTGGAGGTTAAAGGAAGAGACTGCCAAGATAGATATGAAGGAGGATATTAGAAAAGCCATGAAGGAGTTGAATTGCATTCCTGAGGTCGCCGAGTTGAGTTACGAAGACCTGTGCATTCATTCGAATTTGGACCTCCCGAAAGGGTTCAAGGTGCCAAAATTCGACATCTTCGGAGGAACGGGAAACCCTTTAGCACACCTGAGGGCCTATTGTGATCAACTCGTGGGAGTTGGGAGAGACGAAGCTTTGTTAATGCAGCTTTTTAGCCGAAGTCTGAGCGGAGAGGCTTTAGAATGGTTTACATCTCATGAAACGAGACAGTGGTCTAGTTGGAACGCTCTGGCTAAGGACTTCATCGAACGATTCGCCTATAATGTGGAGATCGATCCTGATAGTTACTCCTTGGAGAAGATGAAGTAGAAGTCGACGAAAGTTACAGAGAATTCGCATATAGATGGCGAAAGGAGGCAGCTAGAGTTAGACCCCTATGTCAGAAAAGGAAATTGTCAAAGTGTTTGTGCGGGTGCAGGAGCCCGAATACTATGACAGAATTATGTTGCTCGTTGGAGCAAAATTTGCTGAGATAGTCAAGGTAGGTGAGACTATCGAAGATGGATTGAGAACCAGGAAGATTGCCCGTGTTGCTGCCTCGCCCGGATCTTCGGGCTTGTTGAAGAAGAAAAGAGAGGATGTGTCATCTATCTCTTATGAGGGGAAGAAGACCCCAAGGAAATCCTCATCATACCAAGGTCGTTCTCGACCTTCAAAGAGTTCATACCCAGCTTGTTATACACATGTTGATTACCAGAATACCCCCCCCCCCAGTTACTAAAATACCCCTCCTCCCGGCTATCAAAATACACCCCCTCCTAGCTACCAAACTTCCCCTACTATCTACCAAACTCCTCCTCCAGTTTACCAAACCCCATCTCATCACTACCAAAATGTCGCCTCCAACTGTGCCAACGTTCAGAAAAATTACCAAACGCCTCCCCCAACTGTGCCAACGTTCAGAAAAATTACCAAACTCCTACTCCAGTTTACCAAACCCCAGCTCCACTTTACCAAAATACCCCCTCGAACTACTAAGCTCCACAACCAAACTATCAAACCAACTCATATCCCAAATATCAAGCCCACCGTCCGAATGTTCCAAATTATCGCCAAATGCCTCCCCCTCAACAAGGCAATTACGATCCCTCCCGTCCTAGATTTGAGAAGAAGCCTGCTAGAATTTTCACTCCGCTTATTGAAAGCCGAACAAAGCTGTTCGAGCGATTAACTGCAGCAGGATATATTCATCCAGTGGGGCTCAAGCCGGTTGACACTAGCTCAAAGTTTTACAGACCTGATCAGAGATGCGCGTATCACTCCAACAGTGTTGGACATGATACCAAGGACTGTATCAACCTGAAGCATAAGATCCAAGACCTGATTGACCAAAATATGGTCTCTCTTCAGACAGTTGCGCCCAATGTCAATAGTAATCCTTTGCCAAATCATGGAGGTGCCACTATCAATATGATAGTGACAGATGATGACTGGTGTGTGACGAAGGCAATAGTTTTGATTGCTCTTGATGAACTGGAAAGGGTTGTAGCTTCGTTGAGCATCAGAGAGAAGAAAGAGTTTGTGATTCTGACACCCGAGAAAATTGTTGCCTTGGTGACACGAGAAACTCTTCCCCGACCAAAATTTGTGATTGAAACGGCTGTTACCCAAGGTATGACCAAATCCGACAGGTGCTACACACCGGAAGAGTTAGCTCAAGGAGGGCAGAAAAATGACCAAACATAAAGGCCGATCAGTGAAGCTGAAGCTGAGGAGTTCTGGAGAAAAATGCAACCAAAAGATTATTCGATTGTGAAGCATCTAGAGAAGACGCCGACTCAGATTTCTGTATGGGCATTATTAATGAGTTCGCAGTTGAATAGGCAAGCGTTGATGAAGGCTCTGGATGATACTTATGTACCCGTGGGTACCAACAGTGACAATCTAGTAGCCATGATAAACTAGGTCATCCGAGGACACCGAAATAGTTTTTGTGACGAAGAGCTGCCCTTTGAAGGCAGGATGCACAACAAAGCTCTGCACGTCACCACTATGTGTCGAGATAAGCTAATAAATCGCGTCTTGGTCGATGACGGATCCGGTCGTAATATTTGCCCACTTTCGACTCTGAGGCAGCTTAAATTTTACTTGGGAAAGCTTCACCAGAACCAAGTCAATGTGAGGGCTTTTGATGGAGTGCAAAGAGACACATTGGGTACGGTGAACTTGGATATTCAGGTGGGTCCTGCGAAATTCAGCGTGGAGTTCCAGGTGTTGGATATCAACACCAGCTACAACCGACTTCTGGGAAGACCGTTTATTCATATGGCTAGGGCTGTGTCGTCTACCCTTTACCAACTAATGAAGTTTGTTTGAAAGGACCAAGAATTGGTCGTTTATGGTGAAGGGAGTCATTCCAATGGGTATGCACCGATCGTTGATGATGTCTCTCGAGGTTGTGATTTCTACACGGTGGAGCTAGTAAATGCCACTGGTGATGACTTGGATCCACAGCCTCATATTACCTCCGTGTACAAGATGATTGCTACTGTCATGCTCCAGAGTAGTTTCGAACCAAGTTTCGGATTGGGGAAGCACTTTTAAGGAATTGTCGAGCCTGTCCAAATTCCTGCCAAAGGAGCAAAGGTTGGTTTGGGGTATGTCCCCACAAATGTTGACGAAACAGAGATGAAGAACAAGAATGTTGATCAAGCATTGGCCAGGCCAATTACTCATCTGTACCAGTCATTCTCGGTGCGGAAGCATATCATCGACAGCGTTCTAGGGGAAGAAATCTGGACCATGTTCGAAGAGGTTGACGTAGTCATGGAGGATGAAGCTGAGACCTCAGGAATCCGCGATGCCGAGCTAGAAGAGCAATTCCAGAATTGGACCTCCACACCACTCCTGATTTACAGCTCATCTGAGTAGAAAAGACATGTGTCTTTGTTTATTTTAAAATCGGTGGTAGTCCGAAAGAGGCCCGAGACACACCCTTTATGCAGTTTTATTTGTTTGAAGTTTTTAAATTCCCTTGTGATGTTTAAAAAAAAAGAAGCAAAATGGCCCTCGGTCATGGCTAAAGTTTGTGCTTGTTTTTTCAATTTAAATGAAAGCCTCTTTTATCAAAAATTGTTTATTTATCTGTTTATATTTTACTTTTCTAACTTTGTCTGTTTATGATTTCAGTAATAATAATTTAAAACCATCCAATGTCATGTCATGTCATGAACCGAGTGAATAAAATGAAGCAGGTGATGATGAATGCGAGGAATACGGAGAAGAAAATGAGGTACCCGAACATGTTGCCGAAGAGTTTCAGCAATTTGAGAATCAACACAAGCCGAATTTGGAAGAAACCGAAACTGTGAATCTCGGAGATGAGGAATGTGTTAAAAAAGTAAGAATCGATATCCATCTGACTGAAGCTCAAAGAAAAGACATGGTTCATTTGCTCAGAGAGTACATTGTTGTATTTGCCTGGTCTTACAGAGATATGCCAGGATTGAGTACGAATATGGTGTCCCACAAATTGCCGATCAATCTAAATTTCTGTCCAGTAAAACAAAAGACTCGAAAGTTCAAGCCTGAGTTAAGTTTAAAGATCAAAGAGGAGATTACAAAACAGATCGAGTCTCAAGTAGTGGAAGTGACGCAATATCCGACTTGGTTAGCCAATGTAGTTTCAGTTGCCAAAAAGACGGAAAGATCAGAATTTGTGTCGACTACAGAGATCTCAACAAAGCCAGCCCAAAGGATAATTTTCCATTGCAAAACATTCACATTCTTATTGATAATTGTGCTAAGCATGAGATGCAGTCATTCGTGGATTGTTATGCGGACTATCACCAGATCTTGAGGGATGAAGAAGATGTAGAAAAGATAGCTTTGACCATGCCCTGGGGCGTATATCATTAACGGGTGATGCCTTTTGGTCTCAAGAATGCCGGTGCTACTTATATGAGGGCCATGACAGCCATCTTTCACGATATGATTTACAAAGAGATCGAAGTGTATGTAGATGATGTCATAATCAAGTCCCGCGAGATTTCGGATCACTTGACTCACTTGAGGAAATTCTTTGATTGCTTACGCCGATACAATTTGAAGTTAAATCCTGCCAAATGTGCTTTTGGGGTGCCAGCTGGCAAGTTGTTGGGATTTATAGTCAGCAGGAGGGGCATTGAGCTTAACCCTTCCAAGATCAAGGCGATCCAAGAATTACCTCCTCCGAAGACCAAGAAAGAGGTGATGAGTTTTTTAGGAAGGTTGAACTACATCAGTCGGTTCATAGCTCAATCCACCATGGTGTGTGAGCCCATCTTTAAGTTATTGAAAAAAGATGCCTCGACCAAGTGGACCAGAGAATGTCAAACTGCTTTTGATACCATCAAGAACTATTTGTCCAATCCGCCGGTGTTGGTCCCTCCGCGAAAAGGAAGTTTGTTATTGCTATATTTGTCTGTCTCAGATAGTGCATTGGGATGCGTGCTTGGTCAACATGACAAAACTGGGAAGAAAGAGCGAGCCATCTATTACTTGAGCAAAAAATTCACTCCCTATGAAGCTCGTTACACTCTGTTGGAGAGGACATGTTGTGCTTAGACTTGGATTGCTCAGAATTTAAGACATTATTTGTCTTCTTATACCAAAACCTTATTTCTAGGATGGACCCGTTGAAGTATATTTTCCAGAAAGAAATGCCGACTGGGAAGTTGGCTAAATGGTAAATGATTTTGAGTGAGTTTGACATTGTGTATGTGACTCAGAAGGCGATAAAGGCACAAGCCTTGGTTGATCATCTTGCAGAGAATCCGGTTGATGAAGAGTATGAACCGCTCAAGACTTATTTTCCCGATGAAGATATAGCATTTATGGGTGAGGATATTTCTGAAGCGTACCCTGGTTGAAGAGTGTTCTTTGATGGAGTGGCGAATCATCAAGGGAAAGGAATCGGAGAGGTCTTAGTATCAGAATCCGGTCAGCATTATCCTATGGCGGCTAAACTCCGATTTGAATGCACGAACAACATAGCTGAGTATGAAGCTTGCATCCTCGGTCTGAAGATGGCAATTGATATGAATGTTCACGAGTTGCTGGTTATTGGAGATTCAGATTTTCTGATTCATCAGGTTCAAGGGGAATGGGCCGTGAAAAACCTAAAGATCACACAGTATGTTCAGTATCTACAGAAGTTATGCAAGAGATTTCGCAAGATTGAATTTAGGCACACTCCCAGGACACAGAATGAGTTAGCCGATGCTCTTGTCACCATCGCCTAGGGGTGGCAGGGGGACCGGGTCGGCCCGCCCCGGCCCGCGACCGGTCCGAGAACCGGCCCGCCGGACCCGGTCTCGTTTGAAGATGGCGGGATGGGGGCTTTCGGGATAAGGGACCGGTACCGGTCCGGTTCACTCGTTGGTCCCGGTCGACCCGGCCCGGTCCCGGCCCGGATGAACCGGCCGGTTCGCGGGATCCCCTAACAATTTTTTTTTTTTTTTTTTTTAAATTCTAT
>JAJOOF010006860.1:0-15948 GCA_029582545.1 Solanum lignicaule | reverse complement strand
GGATTATGACATGAATGTTTTGTACCATCCGGGTAAGGCTAATGTAGTGGTTGATGCTCTTAAGAGGTTGTCCAGGGTAGTGTCGCACATGTTGAGGAAGAAAGGAAAGAGCTATCCAAAGAATTTCACCAGCTTGCTCTCTTAGGATTTTGCTTTATGGACACATCAGATAGTAGGGTGATAGTTCAGAATAGATCAAAATCTTCGTTGGTAGCGGAGGTTACGGATAAACAAGATAGTGATCCTATATTACTTTAGTTGAAAGATGGAGTTCATCATCAGAAAGTTGAGGTTTTCTCCCAAGGGGGAGATGGTGTGCTTCTGTACTAGGGTACCTTATGTTTTCCTAATGTGGATGAGTTGAGGTAGCATATCTTATCGAAGCTCATAACTCTAGGTATTACATTAATCCAGGTGCCACTAAGATTTAACATGACATACATGAAGTCTTCTGGTGGATTGACATGAAGAGAGATATATCAGACTTTGTGGCTAAGTGTCCTAATTGTCACCACGTTAAGGTGGAACATCAGAAACCATGAGGTATGACACATGAGATTAATATTCCTACATGGAAAAGGGAAGTGATAAACATGGACTTCATTAGTGGTTTACCTGGTACTCTTAGACAACATGACTCTATTTAGGTAATAGTGGACAGAGTTACTAAGTCCGCTCACTTCTTAGCGATCAAGACTACAGATTCCGCGGAGGACTACGCCAAATTGTACATCCATGAGATAGTTAGGTTATATGGGGTTTCCTTGTCTATAATCTCAAATAGAGGTCCTCTCTTTACCTCTCATTTCTGGAAATCGTTTCAGAAAGACCTTGGTACCCAGGTAAATCTCAGCACAACATTTCATCCACAGACGGATGGTCAGGCAGAACATACTATTCAGACCTTAGAGGACATGTTGGGAGCTTAGGTGATCGATTTTAAAGGTAGTGGGGATGATCACCTACCTCTCATAGAGTTTGCCTATAATAATAACTTTCATTGAAGTAATTAGATGCCACCGTATGAGGCACTATATGGGCGTAGATGCAGGTCCTCGATTGGTTTGTTTGAAGTTAGTGAAGGAGCCTTGATAGGACCAGATTCAGTTCATGAAGGTATGGTAAAAGTTCAGCTCATCAGAGATAGACTAAAGACAACTCAGAGTCGTCAGCAGTCCTATGCAGATGTGCGGAGAAGCGACTTAGAGTTTGAAATTGATTATTGGGTGTTCCTGAAGGTGTCAGCTATGAAGGGGGTGATGAGATTTGGCAAGAAAGGGAAGCTCAGTCCTAGATATGTAGGTCCTTATAGAATCCTGAAAAAGGTTGGTAATGTAGCTTATGAGTTATAGTTTGCAAGCATTACTAGTAGTGGTTCATCCAGTCCTTCACATTTCCTTGTTAAAGAAGTGTGTGGGTGATCCGACATCAATAGTACCATTAGAGAGTATGGCTGTGAAGGATAGTCTCACTTATGAAGAGGTGCATGTTAAAATTCTTGATCGTTAGGTTCGTAGGTTGAGGAATAAGGAATTCGCTTCAGTGAAGGTTTTGTGGAGGAGAGAGTTCTTAGACAGAGCTACTTGGGAAGTAGAAGCAACCATGATGGCCAAGTATCCTCACCTCTTTCGTTACAATGCAGTTCTGGCTTGAGGTAATAGTTCCTCTCTAGTCACTCAGTTTACTCTTGTGTAATTCAGTCTCAGCATCTTGTTCCCTCAGTTATTCCTACATTTCAACTAATTTGCATGTTCTTGGAACTCAGTTCAGTGAGATGTCAGTTTTTAGTACTTAGTGGTAGGGATTGCAACTCCTTCCCTCCATACTAAGCTTGTTTATACTTCATTCAAGAAAGAATGTTCCCAAGGGGGAGATAATGTAACACCTCGGACCTCAAAATGAAGAAAATCCAAGTTTTAAAATAAACTAGTGCTAGAACCGACAGAACCACCCATGGACCGTAGGTAGAACCACAGACCGTAGGTGGGGTTTCATTGTTTAGGCCAAAATCTTGATGGTCTCTGATCGCACCCACGGTCGGCCAATACAGTCCGTTATTGGACCTACGGACTGTAGGTAAGCGTCACTAGCCAATTGGAGGTAATTGGCTGTTTGGTCAACTTTAAATGGTCATATCTTTTAGCATAAATTAATTAGGTGGCCCATAACCTTTAAAATTAAAGATAATTGAATCCTCTTTCTAACTCCACCGAGCTTGATAAAATCCCAGCTCCGAGTAAAGAGTTATGCTCATTTTTTTAGTGTAGCCCTATCTGGCAGACCATGAACCACGACAGTAGTCGACAGTTGGTAGTCCAAATGATGGTCCGTACGTTCCTCTGTGGATGGCCTTCAGCACCTCTTAAGTTAGGGTAATTTAGGTATTTTTCCTAGCGGGGCCCTTAAACTATGTTTTTTAATACCTTGGAGGAACTCCAGGAAGATCATCTAGAAACACTTCTTAAGACTCATTTACTACTGGGACTGACTCAAGAGTTTTGGTTTTGGAGTTTGAATCCTTAACCCGAACAAGATGATACATATACCCTTTGGAAATCATTTTCTATCTTTAAGGTAAGAGATTAATCGACCCATAGGCGCTGAGTTACTACCCTTCCACTCTAAGACCGGCTCATTTTGAAATTGAAACCGAACAATCCTAGTTCCACAATCGACTGAGGCATAACAGAAATGTAACTAATCCATGCCTAAAATGATATCGATATCTGCCATTTCGAACTCTACAAGATTTGTGGAGGTGACTTTTTGAGAGACTGTGATAGGGCACTTTCTGTGTACCCGCCTAGCTATAACTGGGTCACCAACTGGAGTAGAAACTGAGAAGGATTTGGAAACAGTTTTTGGATTAACACCGAAGTTTACTGGTATATAGGGAGTTACCAATGATCATGTATCCCCTTGATCTAACAATGCATAAAAATCTAAATGAAAGACTCGCAACGTACATGTGACCATATCAAGAGAATCTCCCTAGTCCTGGCGAGCCTGGAGAGCATACAACATGTTCTAGCGTTGACCGCCACCAGTACTAGATGAAGTACCCTGCTAAGTTGGGCGACCTGCTGGTGCTGCTGAAGTTATAGATTGAACCCTATTGTTGTTACCTCCCTGCCCCTGGCTGGCAGAAGGGAAATCCTTCAACCTATGGCCAGACTGACAACACCAAAAGCACCCTTCCTAGCCTACAGGACACTTGCCCTAATGGTTCTTACCACACTTTGGACAAGTTGGGAAGGTCCTGTTAGTTGAAGCACTCCCTTGAGAGCTAGAGCCTAATGCCCTACCTTTGTGATCCTGTCGAAATTGGGGAGATGGAGCACTAGCTGATGAAGGTGTTGGGGCTGTAGACCTCTGCTGAAACTGTGAGCGATTCCCACCGTCCGACTTTTGTTGTGAGTATTCATAATTTCCTATTCTGGCCTTTTTGTCATCCTTAGCCAATTCCCTAAGCTTATCACCCTCAACATGCTGATCATGAGTCATTAAACTGGAGATATCCATATCACCTATAAGTATAGCATTCCTACACTCAGTCTTCACCAGATCGGATACTTCAAACAAGAACTTACTCATTTGTGCCCTTGGATCGGCAACCATGTGTGTAGAATACCTCGCGAGCTGGGTGAACTTTAGCCCGTATTCTTGGACCGACATAGAACCCTGCTTCAAGTTCAAAAACTCTTGTACCTTAGCTTCTCTCAATTCCCTTCGAAAGAACATGTCTCTGAAAGCTCCAGTAAAAGAATCCCAAGTCACAGGAGCTACATCAGCACCACTGTTATCTTTCCAGAAAGTAAACGAGATATGAGCCACATCATTCAGTTGATAGGATACTAACTCAACACTCTCACTTCCAGTCACTTGCATTACTCCAAGTATTTTCTTAAACTCATCAATGAAGTTTTGTGGGTCCTCACCAACCTTCGACCCTAGAAACTCAAGCAGATTCATCCAAAAAAAGTCTTGGACCCTAGCTGCAGCTGATCCACCATTTGTGTTAGTAGGAATTGGGACTTGCTGATTATTCTCATTTGCCACACTCTAAGCCAAGAGCCGGATCACATTCCATATTTTTGCATTCGTAACCTCATGACTCGGGACTGGAGGACCTACGTTAGCATTGCGTGTGTTAGCTCTATGAGGAAGCATGATCTAAAACACATAACGATGGACTAGAAAAGAGAATTTAGATCATACCCAAGAAAGATAAGAAAAACAAAGAAAGTGAAGTTTTTCTTAAAACACTTCGTAGACTCCCTCTCATTGATGTGGTTCACTTCACACCCATGGTAGGGACTCTACTTAGTGCGGCTTTCACACATCCTAGGACTCTTGAACCTAATACTCTAATACCAAGTTTGTCACACCCCGAGGCTATCCCCTTGACGTAACACGGAACCTAGGATCACGAGAGACCCCAAGCTAACCCTGTGTCTTCCATTTATCAAGCATACTAAGAATCATTGAATAAAACATATACTATGCGGAAGCTAAAACATGGATAACTGAAAGTGGAAAATACCCAAGTAGTTTGAATGTATAAAATATACTAAGAGTTTAATAACAACTGAAAGATTAAACTTAACAATTCAAGTTGATTCTACTACTATGTCTGAAAAGCCTCTAACAAAGTTAGGTTGCTGGGACATGCCCCCACCTAACTTTAGCAAAACTGAAAACTGAATAAAAAGAATAAAATGAAAAGCATGTATATTTTCCTCGAAGTATTAGGACTCACCACTCAAGATGCTGAAATGCGGACCGAGAATCAATCTAAGCGTGATCTAGATGCTGAGTACCTTAACCTACATCATGAAAGGATGTAGCACACAGTATGCATCAGTACTTGGAATATACTGAGCATGCAGGATATAGATACTAAGCTGAACAAATAAATGTAAGTTGAACCAAGCATAACTTGGAAATGACATAAACTGAGCAAGAAGGTAAATACTGAAACATAATTGAAAAGTTAAGTTGAATGCAATACTCAAGTACTAATCATGAAAATAACATGTTAAACTTAATACTAAAGTATATACAAGAAACCTGGTCAAATGCACTAAGAGTCTGACTTTGGGAGCTACTATTAACCGACATAAAACCACGTGAGCTAAACATGGAGTCGAATATATATATGCCACATCAAGAGAACCAAATATACCTTGCCAAGGGTATAACGGGATGACTGGCATGATAACTAAATCTAACGCCCAACAGATGGGACTTATAATCCTATGGAGGCATTAGATCTGGGACTATGAGTGTACGTTGAACCCTAATCTAACTCGGTTCTAATTCTACTCCCAACTAAATATGTATATGAAACAAATGTAATTGAAATACTGAATAGCTCAAAATACTGACATGCAATATTAGAATGCAACATTTATTTACTGATAATGTGCCATTTGAAATCTAGAGCATGATTATTAGTTAACTGACCTAGCAAGTATAATTCATGAACTAAGAGTATTTATACAAACTAGGGTCCTGGATTTTATACAACAAAATAAGCAAAATTTCCAAGCAACAAGCTATTTCGATTTAGGATACTATGATTAGACATTTCAAACACACCTCATCCAATTCTAGGTGTAAACGATAGTTAATCAGTATAAAACCCAACGAAGATTTGAGGTGGAACCCACATGGAGTTGTACGTGTCTAAGATTCAATTAGGAAGTACAAACGTGATTGAAATTGTTATAGGAATACAATTTATCGAAAACATACAAATAAATCTAAATGGCTGATAACGAATGTCACATGGGGAGTTTATTTTGCAATGAACATATGAAATAACAACAAAAAATAGGGGAAAATAACCATATATAAAGGAGTTCTTGGGATGTGGTCGATTATAGGCTAATTATGCTATATGGGTAATAGAAATCTAACGATGATTTGTTGAAACATTGTGGGTAGGCTGGACTTTAAGTGCAATAGTTTTCTCTCGAACAACTATGACAGTTAAGGTGATTTATTTCGAACACAACAAGATTAACAAGATAACCAGCCCACAACCTTAATACATCCACTCTCTCAAGCTAGATGTGTATGATGGGATTTAAGATTCACTCTCTCGAGATGAACCCATATTAACCCAATACCCACAAATCATTAATCAAAACATTTGGTCCCAAAACCTATTTCCCAAGCAAGCTAAGAACTCAAAATATGAATCACATTTTCAACTACAATTCATAAATTAAAATTCAGGTAATGATTAAACCCATATTAAAACAGTAATTTCATCATCAAAAAACAATACCCATACGGTAATTAGACAAATTAACAGATGATCACACCCTAAAAATTGCGGTTTTAGCTACACATCATAAAAAAAGAGAAACGGTTACAAAATGCATTAGCCATGAACTGGGTAAGAGTCTCCAAGCCTTTACAATGATTTCCAAGAATGAAATTCCAAGACCCACTTTCCAAATCCTAAAAACTTATACAATTCAAACTCAAAAATCAAGAGAAAACTCTAAGTCTCGAATGGGAACTGTAATATCTAGGAGAGAACACCTCAAAATTACATGTAAAATCCAATTTATAGTTTCCCAAAATTAAGCCTGAAAGTCCACACGGCTGATTAGGTCGAGCCTCGTCGAACCGATCGGTGATCCGTCGAGTGTCGTCTTTGCATCGCCATTATGTATTGGCCTTCAGCATCACAGGTTCTGTAACTTTGGGCGATCCTATTGGTTGTCGTGGAACCGATCGACGATCTGCCAACTGCCCGTTTCTGTCCCCAACTTGGTTCTTCCCAAGGGCTGGCATGCAGGAACTTTAGGCGGGCTGAAGAGCACCTCGGCGGTGCACCGAGTGGTCTTGGTGATCTCCAGGATTACTTTATCTTCACTTCTTAAGCTCATCATATCTTCAAATCAACACTTTAACATCAGTTTAGAGTATAAAATAGGCATTTGAGAACACTAATACTATCAAAACAAAGCCCTAAATGAGTCCAAATCTTGGGCTCATCAACGCACCCAACTTAAACTTTTTCTTGTCCTCAAGTAAAACTCAAAATCAGCAGTTCAATAAGGATGTCTACAAATAGTGTTGCATAAGACACAACATAAATGTACAAAACAAGGTTCGAATTACTCATACAATGATCAATTGTGTACTCAAAGTTTCAAATTGTGACTCACCATCATCAAGAGTACTCAAGCTCACAATGATTGCTTCAAATGCAGGTTGAAGCTCAACAAAGATATTCAAATGCCCTCACAACAAATATGATTCCATATTCACACAAAATTTCTCAACAATTTAAGGTTCCAGAATAACACACAACTCTCACACTCATAAAGATTAACACATGCACTACTTCACCCATAGGCTTGCCCTTATTTTCCAATCAACATTAGTTTCAGCTCAGTCAAAATTACCAAGGTCTTTTTAAGGCTTGTAACAGGGCTGAGTGTACAAGTATGGTCATTTAGGCTTAGTGGCTTTTACCTTCATGAAGTATGGCCTGAACATCACTTTCCTCCTTTTCTTTATCATTTCTAACATGATCATAATCCACCCCATTATTCAACTTCATATGAACCACCGGATACCCCATTTCTTTTTCAATTATCACTACTTTATTTCAAAAAAATTCGTTCTTTTTTATTTTCCTTCTTCTTTTCAATTCTTTTTTTTTTTTTTTACATTGAAGGGTTCCATCTTTTTCAAATCAATCCATACAAAAAAGGGGAATTTTTCACACATCTTGACTTTCACACTTTCTAGCTAGCGTGCAATGTTCATAACAAGAGATTTCATCAACAATCGGCTAGTCACAATGAGATGCTAAAATTCACATATTGCCGATGTAACTTCGTTTTCCTCATCGTAGCCGCACATTCATTTTGTTCAATTAAGAGCACCATTCAAGTCATCGTATTGATCACACCTGACACTCAAATTTGCACAAGAACAACCACATTACACATAAAAAAGGTGGCACAATTTTTAAAATTTGGTTCAAACCCATTTTCAGTCGAAGCATTGGGCCACAAGCTAAAATCATCCACAACACAATTCAACAATCTAGATGTATATATCAAAGCTCAATATTAACAAAAATATCATCAACACAAAACCAATATTCTCAAAACAGTCACAAGACAAGAGGTAGGTATGGAAATACATCACCCCACCCAATAAAATAAGTACCTGTCCTCAAATGCAAATAAATAAAACAACAATCAATAAGACACAAGAGAGAGGGAGGTAAAATCAATCATCCTGCCAGGCTAGGCCTAGGGTGAAGTCTGCATCTCAGTGGCTCTGTTTGTCGAGGCATCAATGCCTTGTGTCTCATAAATCTTGGCTCTACTATAACCCACCATGGATACATCTCCCAGAGATGCCTGAACAAATGAATCTACCATTGCCTCTTCTATGTCAGTAAGGCCCTCAAAAATGGCCTCCTCATGCACTCCAAGTTGCTTCTCAGCAGCAACATCAGCCCTAGTCTCATATCTGGTAGTAGTCGGAGGCACCTCATGATAGGATGGAATATCTGCACTCTGATCATCGAGGATCTCCACCATCCCAAATAGCAATGGTAAATCTGTGGACTTCAGCTGGTCCACATCCTTTCTCAGCCCAGTCATATCGGCCTTCAAGGTTGTCACCTTCTCAAAAACTCTTTGTCCTCGCTCAAATACCACTACTCCTGTTGTTAAAGAATAAATAAAAGGCTGGAAAGGAGTCAATGGAGTAGTGAAAGCTCACTCAATCATCCAGGGAACCGCGGCCTCTAGCTGGGAAGCACACACATAAACAGAATGAGCCTGGTGCCCCATCTTGAGAAATATGGCCTGACTGATCGGAGGCAGGGAAGCAGAAGTACCATCAAAAGATCTAGGGGGCGGGTGAGTAGTAGAAGAACCAAGAGTGTCTGAAGGAGTGGAGCTAGAAGTGCCTAAAAGCCTAGTGGCCGAAATAGGCTCGGCTACCTCTACAGTTAGTGTATCGATGTCAACCTTCGGGGATGTGTCCACCGGAGCAGCTCTCCTCCTATCAGCCTCATCCCGTGTGTACTCAACCTCTATACGCTGATGTCGATAGAAGAGTTGGATGTGATCTCAACATCCCTCTTCTCATCTCGAGGAGCACCATCCCGATGACAGAATTTTGTGATCAATACCAGGAATGGAAGCGATGTTTGTCTTTATTTGGCCCTCATGGCCATCTCTTACTCAATTATCAAGCCCAAATTAAGCCACTTCCTGGCCATGATAAATCCAAGTAAGACCACCTTTGGGTAGAATATAATGGACTTATTTTGCGACGGCCTGATCGTGCTGCTGATGATCCCAGACCAATATCGAGCAGCTACATTTAAGTCATTCTTCTCTACAGGCACTCCGGTCTCAATCCACCTTGGGGTGGTGTCAGAAATAAGGGGGGCTATCCAACCCTTCAGGTCATCTAGAGTCTTTGTAGTAATCATACTCTGGTACTCGTACTCAAAATCTGTAGCCCTCTCAAACATAGCATTGATATCATTACTGATGCATTTAACTTTCCCCCCTCGGACCATCACGAAGTCCACCGGCTTGAAGTCACTAGCCTTCTTCTTCCCTTTAGGCACCAGGTCACTGTAGGTAGCATAGAACTCCCGGACCCATGTAGGAATGTATGGGCCATGACGCCTGGTGAAGACCTTAAACTAGTGGAAACGAAGGGTGTTCCACAAATTTGGATGTCTATCTATTACCCCATATGTGGATAGTCTCTTCTCCTGGAAGATGGTCATCAATCCCTCGGCCTTTAGTTAGTTGAGTGACTGGGAGGAGAACCCTGTACTGGTGGTGCTAGAACAATCAGTTGTACCGGAGGAGATGCTGAAGCTGATGCTAGAGGGGTCGGCTCCAGAATCCTAGATGGATGATGGTGAGCTTTGGAGCGTAAGTCCACTTCTCGGGCCTGTAGCACCTGGTTGTCCTCATGCTCAGAGAATGAAGCCTGAGAATCATAGGACTCTCCCTCACTGCTTGAGTTGTACTCAGATGTCTCGGCCATGGGCGCTTTGCCCTTTCCCTTGCCTCTCTTCGGAGGTAACTTTTTGCTCTTGACATTAGAAACAACTACTTCCTCATTTATTGTGACTCTATGTGCTCGCTTTTAGGGCGGCATGCCACTATCATTCAAATTTGTTCTAACCATTCCTGCAGACCACATAAAAAAACATTAGAAAAATTTCCAGAATACTAAAGAAAAAATAGTTGTATAAAGACTCACCAAAACGTTCGGTGAGTTGTCGAGTTACTTTGGCAAGCCAGATTGGGCTCACCGAAAGTACCAGCGTAAAATATTTTATAAGTCAAGATAGGTAGGCGATACTCAGGGTCATTCGGCGAACTACAAGTGGTCCGCTGAAAATTACAATGCATGTTAGGGATTTAAGGGCAAAGAATGGCGATATAGATGGCATTTCGAAAGATACAGAACAAACTCAACCAAATTTTGAAATTAAGGGTGATCTGTGGGGGACTTTAACGAACCACCGAACCACTCGGTGAGCTCAATGTAGCTCGCTAAACGGCCCAATGTGCTAGTTTTCAACCACAATCTTCAAAATCAAGCCTGTAACCCCTGAATTCAAAATAAAACACATGCATTATGAAATTAAACTTAGACCCATACTACCCATGCCCCCAGGGTACTTAGACATCCCCCGATTTGGCCAAAATTGGCCATTTGATGACTTTGGTCCTTAAGAATGACGTCAAACACTCCATCATTGGCAAACTATGTCATTTAGTACAATATGGGGTTACTTAGACTTCACCCCACAAAACATAATGCATAAACACCGCAACCCAACAATTTAGACTCGATTTAACAAGGAAAAGCATGGGAATAAAATATTTTAAGGCAATTAGGCACACATTTTAATTACAAGCAATCCAACAATTAAACACGACTATAATCAACTACTCTACAATAATCATCAACAATTTACCCATTACATTTGATTTCAACCACAAACTTAAAGTACGGGGTTTGGAAAGCCAGCCTTAATGCCGAATTTAAGAGTTGTATAGCTAGGCGGTAAAGTTCCACACTTTCGAGCAACGATTTCACAAAATGAGTGGGCAAAATCAAGAAAATAGGAAATATTCTAAAGTTGCGTGAGAGGGTACGAGGGTTAAAACTAGGAGAAGATGAAGGATTTTGAAATTTTAGAATGTTTTACCTTTAAATCCTTTTAGTTCGCGGCACCTTCGACAAAGTAAGTCATCCTCGCCGAACAACTCAGCGATGCGCCGAAGGTTATTTTCCTCACCGAGTTTTACAAGACTCTCAACAATTTTAGGGGGGTTCAAATAACTGACAAAGTCGGGCTCGTCGACCTGTTCGGCGAGTCGCCAATTTAGCATGTAGCTTGCCGATTTTTACAGAGTGCCCCTTCAAGCTTGGTAGTTCCATCGGTGGTCCAAGTCCGGGCTCTCCGGCCTGTTTGGCGTGTCGCCGAATGGACTTTTGCTCGCCAAACTGCTCATTTTCCCACACATTTCTCTTTTCAACATGCATAATCAACACCCGTTATTCACAACCAAACTTTAAAAACATCAAATACTTGGGTTGCCTTCCCAAGAAGCGCCTTAGTTAATGTCGTAGTACGAAGAGGATACCAAATTAAACATCATTTTTGGGGTTTGCCATTGTGTCACTAGGAAACCCCCCTGTTGTCTTGGATTCAAAGGAGAAGAAATTTGACCCATTTGGGTCTCTAGCTGCTTAATAGAGACTGAGTGAGCAATCACCATCTGATTGAGAGTTGAGACATCCTATTTCATCTCTTTCAACACCTTGTTTGACCCTTCAACTTTGTTGATAATGCGTGAGAGCATATCTTCTGTACGAACACCTTCTGATTCCTTGGGCTTTGGATACTCATGGGGAGAGACGTAACTATCCTTGTCCCCCTCTTTCTCCTTACAAGTGGCGTTACGATCACGCCAATCTCTGTCATGGTTTCTCCATCCCGGTCTTGGGTAATTTGCACGATAACCTGCTTCTTGATTAGCAAGGAAGCTCACATCCTCATAGTACAACACTTCAAAATGGGGTTCATCGAGGTTTACTCCCTCGATAGCCACAACATTAACTCTCTTTGCACCACTACCCATGATATTTTTGGCCAAGATATCCAGTTGGGTCATCATTTTAGCCATTTTTTGGCCTCTCTTAATCTTTTTCGATCTTCTCTTTTGTCATTCTAAACGTGAGAAAAGACACTTGATCTTCAATAGTGTGACATGCCCTATTAATCTTGGTCATGCAATCAAGGAGTTGAGATGCTACTTCATAGGGATGTTGCATTATACCACCAGGAGAAAGTTGATCATCCCCTTTTTTGTTCACCGAATCGAGACTCCTATAGAAGTGTTGCAGCAACACATTATTTGAAAGTCCATGAGTTGGGCATTGAAGCACCAACTTCTTAAATATCAGCAACGTCTCGTGGATTGGTTCGCCTTCCAAGAGTTTGAAACATTGAATGCCATCTCTTAGAGTCATCATCTTTGATGGGGAAAGAATCTCTTATAGTATAATCATAAGGTCAATAAGGATATCACATGCCCACCACTAATCATCAAGAAAATGGATCAAGAAGAGATTTCAAATCAATAAAGGGGGAGAAAACTCAAGGGACGACCCCCTACCCCAATCACACCGATCAAGTCCCAGACTAAGAACAACTAGGACCAACCCATGGCTATGATAAGCTAGCGAGGTCACAAGAATCATCGCAAGGTGAATGACATAAAACAAGCCCTAAAGGGAGCAAACTATAACTATGAGGTGATAAAACACAACTTAAAGAATCTAATGTCCATCATATTCTAAGGCCACAATGAATTAACCCTAACGAGGATAAGCAAGATCATCTTTTCCACAAGTGAAGCCATAACCTAAACTATGGATCCCAACACTCATAATAATCCTAAGGTTCTTATGGAATCAAGGTGGAATGACAATAGGAAATGTAAATACCCAGAAAATAACATCCAAAATTACATGAAATCTATACTAGGCATTCTCTAAGAACTCAATCATGAAAGTAGACTGAAGGCTACCTCAAAGTCGAACACGAGCGTCTCAAATCCACAACTCACGTTCTATCTGAATTCGAAACTCCTCTAAACACCACAAAAAAATCAATTTATCAATTACAACATCATTACAGACATTTTGATGCTAAATCGCAACAATTGGAAATGGCACTGAAATGGAGTCAAAATGGAAATATGGGACCCAAATCAGTAATTCTAAAATTGACTCCATCAAAAGGTTTTAAATAGAAGAAGGAACTCAAGTATCAAAAACAAACACAATTTGAGCTTGAAAATGGGCTAAAATAGTCCATGCAAAAAAAACACAAGAAAAACACCATTAAAGGAGGTGTGCAGCCCCTTCCATGTAGAAATTACCTTAGTACGCTGACTTCAACGCTTCCCCGATCACTCCAACATGTAGCGAAGCTAATTTTAAGGTCAAACACAACTTGAATCACCCAAAACAAAGCTTCCTAACTCGATATATCGATGTTTTAAAATGAGGGTTGAAGATGATATTTCGCTATTTAAATAGCAGTGATTCCGGTTGGTAAAACCTATATATAGTCGCTAAAAGACTGAATTCTTTCCTCCAATCTCTGCACTAGCAAACCAGATTTTGCTATTTTTCAAAATCCTAAAACAGACCCTCGAATTTTTTCCAGAATCCGATAAAAATAAACCAGATATATTACCCCAGTAAATTCAACATTCTAGATTGAATGGAACTATCAAAACTTCCATCTAAGGTCGTCTCGTTCTAAAGTGGGCTCACACCCAAGTTCCACTTTGAGCGAAAAACCATAACAAGGCTCCAAATCAGACCAAAAGCCTAGGGAACCACACAAAAGGTCATTCTAGACAAAAATGGACATACTGGAGCTAACCGCGCTGATGAAATTCTCATCCGAGCACGTTTACAAAAAATGTTGACCAAAGCCAACCATTAGCTTAAGCTTTAAAGTTAAAACGCTAAACGATACAAACTCTCATCAGAAGTCTCGGGGTCCTAACTAACAGTGCCTCTAGTCCAAATTGGCCCTTTCAGAACTAATGAAACTGTCAAAGTTGCATTATAAAACCATGTTCCTGAACTAGTGATTGAAGTCAACCATTCAATTTTCAATGGCTCAAAAATACAAAAAAAATTGCACAAAATCTAAACGAATGACCTGGCGACCGAATTGTCAGTCACATTAAGTCATAAATGACTTGTAACCGCTACATGAAAGCTCTATACACTGATAACATTCTAAACAAAGAAAATGACCTGGAGGGTCATTATGAAATTGATGGTTGAATGTGTTTGTGAAATTAGATGGAGTGTGTTATATAATATTATGTACAAATATTATGTTATATTGAGGTATTGTTAGTTGTGATAGATTGACATCAATGGAGGAAAGGTATTTATGGTGGTTCAAATGGTTGATTAAGACTATGGTAAGAAATGTGATTGAAAGTTGTGAATGATGAAAACATTAAGAAGAATGTTGGTTTTTATTTATTTAGGGAAGTGATAGTTCAAGTCAGGATGAAATTTGTGCGTTGTATTTAATGTAAAAAATTGAGAGATGTGGTCAAGGGATAATGAGGGAGGAATGGAGTGAAAAAGAAGAAAAAAAATATTATTTTAAAAAAAATAATAATAATAAGAGATGTGACATTCAGAATCTGATGTGGATGATGATGTGTAATTTTAAGTGTGCATTTGCACTTTATGCAAATCTTAAAGGGGTTTAAAATGTTCAGTGTCATTGAATTTTAGAGTACAGTTTGAAAGGTATTAAATAGATGGGTCAAAATACAAACACATACAAGTACAAGGGTTCATCAGACAATTTCGCATTTAATGTATTGTCCTGATCGATGATTGGAGAGACTAGAATATTGAGATTTATTGATAGGGTAAGTGTTCACTCACTATTTTCATTATGAGAGCATTCAAGTATGATGTGAGCTTATGAATGAGCAGTTGTGTTAGTGGTTAGATAAGGAATCATACTAATGTGGTACATGGACACCTAAGGTCCCCTATAGGTCATGACTACATGTGGATGATTAAGACCTTTTATTAGATGTGTTCAAATGAGAGACAAACTTGTGATTTATTGGGAAAGTGCTAAAGATGACTAATAAGATATAGGATTTATATAGCTGCAACTCTAGGGTGGATATGATTTCCATGATTTATTGACTTTTTTTGTATTTTTAAAAGTATGCTTATGATCCATATTGATTTGTGATTGTTTCTCAATGATCAATTATTTGCAAGCTAGTTAAGGTCTAATTTTTATATAAGAATTATGCTACAAAAAGGTACATACTTATACCCATATTTATCTATTTAGTTGTATTCATGCAGTATTGATTTTGTTAATGTGTACTTGCATTTTCAATGATTGGGAATTGGGATATGCTAGAAGGATGCAATGAATTTTTATCTATATATATGTTAGTGACTGATGATGATTCCAATAACTTATTGTTTGAGTATTCTAAATTAACCTATCTGCTTGTTTGATAACTTTAATTGTATAGTTGTTATTGATGTAGTCGACCTATGATCCCTACAAGTACATAGAGTGTGCAGGATGCTACTCATGCACATTCTTTTAAGTGCATATTGTGATCCAGAGACGTCTATCTAACCTGGCATTTAGCACCCCTTTCTTATATATTTGAGGATAGGCTTCTTCCGTTCCAAGTTGCCACAAATCTTCTCCTATTTTGATGTCTTTCTTTAAAACATTGATACACTTTATTATTTATTATTGCATGACTTAAATTTTTTATGATTTTGATAGACACAAAATTGAAGATATTTTTATGCGAGAAGGCATAT
>JAJOOF010006859.1:0-12390 GCA_029582545.1 Solanum lignicaule | reverse complement strand
AAGTATAACTAATATCTTGATTTTTATAAGTAGCAGAAAATCCTTTAGCATTTATATTGGTAAAAGGATAAATTGCATTTATAAAAGGAGTTCCTAGAATAATAGGAGGGTATAACTGATTTTTTACTAAGAAAAAGAAGCGAGGAATACAAACTTTATTCTGACAAATACGAGTATAAGATAATTTATACTTTATATCTAAAGCATGACCAGATGCAGATTTAACCATATGCGTTATTTTCTCAAAATATTTAGTAGGTACAAGACCTTCTTGAATGCAGCTTACATCAGAGCCACTATCAATCATGGCTATGTTATTTATAGACGACGACAACAACAACAACAATGACAACGACAACGACAATGACAACGACAATGACAAGGCCAACGACAACGACAACGACAATGACAACGACAACGACAACGACAACGACAATGACAACGACAACGACAATGACAACGACAATGACAACGACAAGGACAACGACAACGACAACGACAATGACAACGACAACGACAACGACAACGACAACAACAATGACAACAACAACCACAAGATAAAATAGTAACATTTTTGTAATTTATGAAAACTAAACTATATGATTAATGAGATAAAAATTAAACATAATTTTGAACACATAATAAAAAAATAGGTTTTAAAATACATATTTAATCAAAAAGCAATTCGAAAGGCTTATAGGTTGGTCAAAATTGGGTGTCAACAGATGTCCCTCTTTGCTCGATAATGAATGAAGAATTGGTGGGCAAAGACGTTGACTAAGTACCCAATTTTGTTCGACCAAGGGAAAGATGTTAGTGGGATAAAATGAAATGATAAGTAATTGTGAAAAAAAGGAAGGCGTGGCCGAGACTTTTTCCTTAAATCATCTACATATCTTTGGTATTATGAGAATGAGGTTGTGCGTTATTCTAGATTTAGGTACGGACTAAGATTCTAAAAAATGAAATAATGGTACGAGATTCGAATAGAAGCAATAGTAGCTTGAGTAGATAAGATTAGATCTCAAGGCGGTATGAATAGTGTAAGGAAGATAAGAATGACTTAAGTAATGAGAGGAAAATATCATATGAGTAGTGCGAAAGATGAGAAGACCTTTATTGCAGTAGATTATAAGTATGAAAGTCATATCTGAAAGAAAAGTTGATCTCGTCTGGAATCTGTCAGTCTCTGCAAACCTGGAGATTGTAATATGACTAAATAAAACGATTAGGAAATATATAGCGATTAAATGGTAAAATAGTTTATAAACATGATGCAATTTTCCATTGAGATCATGAAAATTTGTCTTAAGACAATAAGGATGACGTCTTAGGGCCATGATACACAAAAATTTAATCCTTAGGTCATGGAATAATTGTTGTAGGCCATGAAATTTATGCCTTTAGTCTATGACACCTTCGAAACATGATATATAGAAATTAAATCCTTAGGTCATGAGATGATGTTCGCGGGTCATGGAAATTATGTTTTTATTCTAGGACGCCTTTGAAACATGATAATCATAAATTTAATCATCAGGTCATGAAATGATGTCCACAAACCATGAATTAAAGAATTTAGAATATGGCACCTTTGGAACATTAAAATATTGATAAAAGAATGTGTATCTATTTTTTTTATGCAATTCGGCCATATTGCGATATTTACAGCTTGAGTCGATAGATGTTTTTGTAGATGTATTTTTTGGGGATCAATATGGTTTTCGTAACTTGATTATGTTGTAAATCTTATGGAATATACTTTCATCACGAACACTTGTACCGAATTCACCAAAGCTTGTACTTCACCAATAACTCTTATAGGAAATTCTCATAGCTTGAGGCGTGCCAAAAGACTCTGTCCTTGAGGATATTTCACCCGATATAGGTGTATTCTTCAGGATTCAACAAGCTCTTCTAGTACAGAAACTAACAAAGATACACAATAGAAAGAAAATCCAGTACATGAAACATGGACAAAGGAGAAAGGGGGATCTTTCTTCAAATTCTTCTTTTACGTGAGCCAAGAAACAAATCATTTATAGGAAATGAGATAAGATCATTCTCCCAAATGTTTGCATGAAAATTCAAGACAGTGATAGGAGGATTAATGGGTCATAAAGGATAATAATGGGAATGTTTAAACCTGAAAGTCAACATCGAAAATATGACTTTCAATGGTGGAAAATATAATGGAATTATGTTTAATCAAGGCTAAACATTCAATCACAATAAATAAATATTTAATACTCATAAACAAGATATGAAAGAATGTAGCTAGATAATATTATGAATACTTCTCTTTGAGATATTAGAACCATTTTTTCAATAGATTAAACCTTAGCTCAACGTTAATGTAATTCTCGGACTCAATATTATTCTTAGGCATATATATTGCTCTCTGGCACAGTATAATTCTCGAGCTTCATGTAGTTTTCGAGAGCAATGTAATTTTATAACACAATGTAATTCTTTGGCACGATGCAATTCTCAGGGACAATGCAATTCACGAGCACAATGCAATTTCTCAGGTACAATGCAAATTCTCAAACATAATGCAATTCTAAGGAAAAATGCAATTCTGAGGCACAATGCAATTTCTCGGGCACAATGTAAATTCTCGAACACAATGCAATTCTAAGGCTCAATGTAATTCTCGGACACAATGCAAATTTCCAGACACAATGCGATTTCTCAAGCACAATGCAATTCTCAGGCAGGCACTGTAACGACCCGAACCGTCGTTAATTAGGAAAAAGCAAAATTTGGGAAATTCTAGGCCACTAACCCGCCAGGGCAGGCCAGATACCGCTAGGGCGGCGACGCTAGGGCTGGGTAAGTTGGTGCCAGAGCGGGATAAGCGAGACAGAATGTAAATAACACGAAATCCTATTTTCTCCTTCTTCCTAAAATACCTAATTTAGTCGTAAAACACCCTAGAAACCCTCAGAAAGCTGCTCTACGCTTAGGAAGGAAGGAGAAGGAGATTTCTAGCGTGAGGATGGCGATATCTTGCGGAATGTTGGCTATATTCACCATCATGTCATCCGGAAAAACAAAAAATTATCCGAAATTACTCCGTGCAGCTGCTTGGCTCCCAGGTGGGCTAGGTTTTATGAATTGAGTAGTTATAAATCTGTGTTCACTGCGTAATATATGTAAATCAATAGTAGAATTATGCGTAGGCCCTCGTGCACCGAATGAAATAGGGTTAAATCATAGGAAGAAGCCTTAGATTATGAACTAGGGCTAGTTATGGTTGAATTAATGCTTACATGATATGCGTGGATGAGTAGTTCATTGGTGATTATTGTGATCCTATGATTGTGTGTTATGGGTTTGTTCTTGCTTCATTGTAATATGTGTATGTATGTGAACAAAACCTGTTGATCACACCTAATGTGAACAAGTATGAACGAAGAACTACATGTTATGAATCACCTCTTGTTGTTTGATTGTGATAATATACATTGTAATTGTGATTGTGGATCGGGTGTTGCGTTCTGACACACTAACCTAGATTGGTTGCCACGTTCCGGCGTAAATATGGGATCGGTTGCCACGTTCAGGCATAATCTTTGAATCAGATATCACATTTCAATATGATAACAGTTTGAGTTTGGGTTACATGAAAGGACCAATGACTTGTTATGAATGTATATTGTTAAGCATGTGATAAATGATATTGTAATTTCCTGGAGTGGTCATGTGGTTATGAGAACTTATATATGGTTGTTCTTTTGTGTTCACTAAACTTGTTGTGTATGTGGTTGTTGGATGAATCAGGGAGGCCAAGGGTTCAAGGGTCGTAATAATTGAAAGCAAGGGTTGTCCGTATGTTTCAAGGGTGAGAAGTAGAGGTAGTGTACATGATGTAAATGCTTAGGTAGATTTCACTTGGGGGAAATGAATTTTCGTTTAGTGGTTAGAAAGCTTGACGTAATGTGCTATGTGGCCAGGGCTGGGTAATAAGAAGAGGAAGTAAGGGTGTGACATGAGCGGTTGGTTGGAACACTTGTAGTGTAATTGGGCACTTTCTGTGTGTTAGAATGGTTAGGCTATGACCAAGTACCTAGTAAGTAGGTTACTGAAAAGATGATTAGTAGTTAAAGTGCTAGTGTAATTTGGAGGTATTTCGAGAGAGAGTAAAGGTGGAGAAGTGAGTGGTTTTATTTCATGATTTCATTAGTTGGTTTCTTATGTTATGTGGTGGGCGTCGGGTTGACCGATGATGCCTACAAGTACGTGTGGTTGTAGTGATACTACTCTTGCTATGTCTTTGACATAGACTGGATGCAGGTTGGTGATGTTCCATTAGGTGAAGACGAAGAAATTCTCCCGCAGCTTCTATCCTTCCTTCCGCATGGTGGGAGCTGTGTCTTTTAATTTATTATGTCCAATTGTACTCTTAGTAGGTCTTGTACCTGTTTAGACTAGATCATTGGGGGTGTTTATTACTTTGCAAGTCTTAACCAATATTTATTAAGGAGATTTTTTTAGTAAAGACTTATGATTTCATTTATACCCATTTTTCATTAATTTTTCGCATGTTTTGACTTTTGGGATATGAGGGTTCTCCTACTTAGGTGTTAGAGTGGGTCCCTGCACGACCTTGTGGGTTGGGTCGTGACAAATTGGTATTGGAGCCCAGGTTACCGGTCTCCCAGTATAAGAGCAAAATGTGGAATAGACTCCTGAGGATTGGTGTGTTGATGTCCACACCTAATCTTCAGGAAGTTATGATGCATTCTAGGAAGTTGTCTCATATTTTCTCTCCCTTCGTGCGAGTGTTGCTTGTGTTATGAATTGAGTCCAATAGATATCTCTCGATTCCAATTGGTATCTCAACGTAGTGAACTAGGTGTCATGGTTACGACTAAAGGGACACAAGCAAAGTTAATTGGAACTAAGAAGGTTCCAATTAGTATCTGGCCTTAGGGGTTGTACAATACATAGATGATCAGTAATGGTCATTTATGAGATGAACTAAATCATAAGGTAAAATTGTTGTGATGTGTAGTAGTAATTGTAAATGCGTGCTTGTGTCGTTTGAAATAACTGTGAATGCCTGCTTTGTGTCGTTTAAATTAACTGTGAAGTGGAGGTCTTCTATGGGTGTCTGATTCTACTGATGATATGAAAGAAATATGGCTGATGTGCATGACATGATTAAGCACACCGTGTTGCGTGTCCGTATTTGTTATGTGTAAGATGTTGGCTAAATTTTTGAAATATTCAAGTGTAACTACTTGAGTATCACGAAACATGTTGAGGAAAGAGGTCATAACTAAGTTTAGTGCAAGGGTTTAGATAATTTATGAGTGATTCGTAAGATGAAATCTGGACGTGCATTGCGACCAACTAATAATCGTGTGACTGTCTAGGTGTATCCTAGGAATGAGTGTGTGGTAGTGCTGAAGTAACGTAAAAGGGGTCATGAAAAGCGTAATCCATTAGGTTGACCCGGGGGTAGACAATGATTATCCTAGTTGAAAGAACGATCCTAAGTGCTTAAGTATAGTTGGGAGATTTCAGGAAGTGTTAGGAGCAAGAAAAATCCCAGAGAACTTTTGGCCTGGTTTCTGGTTCCGCCAGAGCCACTGGGGCGGGATTTTTTCCACCAGGGTGAGACTGCCAGAGCAGAATTTCTCCCACCAAAGCGGGACGGGAAAGACAGAACCTCAGCCTGCCTCCTATGTTTTCCCCCCGCTACCCGAATTAACCCCAAATGGGATTCAGACATATCCCTGCAAATCCTTTTAGTGTTCAGCAATCGAGTATGGATTACAAAACTTAATAATAGATTACGAGCTGTGTAAACAGCTAGAAAACCAGCATCCATGTGCTACAAAAAAAAACTTAGGGAAGCGAAACATAAAAACATAGTTGTCTTAAACTTTACAAGCCCAAAATGGGCGAAAGGAAAACCAAATAAAGGACTCAGGGACTGGGAGTTGTCAATATCTGAGCATAGATCCTTCGAAGGTACCAAGCATGTCATGGCCTCGTCCATGAAGGTAAAGTATTGGAAATCTCCTTTCTCTACCCGGGGAAGCTCCTGCCCAGGGGCAACACAAGTGAATATGGTCTCACGGTCTTCCATATCAGGACCATCAGACGATCCCTCTCCAGACCCTTCCTCCTCTCCGGGCATAGCTCGTAACGAAGCATCTCAACCTCTAGGGCAGTGCTAGGTGGAACCGGAGTGAAGTCTGCAAAAGCACTCCCCAACCTCTTTCGAACGACAGCCAGATCCTCCTCAACCCGTGCATCTGAGAGTGGGTCTCATCGTCCGAATCTACGGCCGGCTTATTGCTGCTAGCCCTGCCCGTTCTCCTTCTCTTGCTCCTGGAAGTAGAACCTACTCTAACTAAAAGAGGGTGAAGGGGGGGATCCATAGGAAGTACCTCATCGGCATAAAAAAGCGGCACCACATCTTCCATTTTGAAATGATCTGCGTCCCCACATTCAACTCGATGCCCTATATAGCGCACACCACCACCAATGCCTGGGGAAAGGTCACGTCGGTATGGTTTCCTGATGGGCGGATCCTCCTAGTCACCAAGTGTAGCCACCTCTTTGCATCAGGTGACCAATCCGTGCTAGTAAGACCCTCTGCAGTAGCCCAGTAGACCTGATCCCGACGCGTAGGCTCAACCAGAGTGTCTCTCAACCACTCCAGATTCATCTCCCTCAGGTTGGCCTCGTACTCGGCGTTCGAGACCTCCAGTACCTCTAGAGCCTCATTAATAGCGGTGGCATTCAGAGGAATGTCAACTCCCCAGATACGGATGACGGGGTGAGGGTCGTCCTATCTCATTGTAGGTAGGATGGCGTAGAACTCCCTCACCCAAGTGGAACGTGCTTCCGGGGAACCTCAGTTAGTGGAATCCATCCGAACTCCATCAGGTGAGCATAAAATATAGGCGCCTTGTCCTCTAGCTTGAGTAACATGAACCCTCTCTCGCAGCAGAACCCTGTGTTCCTGCTGCCGTGATACCTTTCCCGACTTGCGGCATCGGGGAATCGAATGAAAGGTAAGTTTTCTTCATTTAGACCTGCCATTTAGAGAACTTGCGATAAGTTGAATAGAAGTTAGAACATGATATGAATAGACATTTTATGGTAAAAAGGGGAAGAGAAAATGTCTGAGTAAGGATGCAGGCAACTGGTCTGGCACATCCCGCCACAGCGGCCAAAATTCCGCAAAGATAGGATTATGAAGGTCGCTACAGCAGAATGAAGGCCGCTAGAGCGGCCTTCATCTGGGACGAACACCAGGTGCGATAATGGCACCTTTTCATCCCAAAACCTTTGTTTTCGACAGAATTTCAACAGATCAGAGTATATAAACTTCCCTAGAACATAATTAAGCAATTATTTCGGCAAAATAACTCTTAAATATCCCTCAAATCTGAGGTTTATATCAACTGACCCTTCAACTTCCCCCCACTCATTTTGGTATCGATTTAACCATATTTCTGCGAAATTCTTACGCCTAGAACATGGTGGAGACGTAAGGGAAGTGCCCATGCTATGTTTATTTATCAAAACTAGAAACCTACTTTCATATTTTAATAACTACCATAAAACCTTTTCAAATTCGATCAGTTAGTCGACGTGCAATCATTGTTAATCAAGTACAGAAGTAAAAAGCGTGAGGATCAGATTATTACCTTGATTTTGACGTCCGAAAATGAAGTGAATAGAGAGTGTTTGGAAGTTTGGAGGTGAGTTTAGGGAGAAATGAAGAAATGATATTCTTTTTCCCCTCATTTACTGTTTCCGATCTCCCGCTACAGCGGGAGATTTCTCGCCACAGCGACCCCGCCTTAGCGGAAGGGCTGCCGCCCTAGCGGAGCAAAGCTGTGAAACTTGGGCGCGTTTTCCTTCGTTGAAGGTTGCCTCAAATTCTTCTAGTTTGTTGGGTATAGTACTCTTTCATGTGTCAAATAATCGAAAAGTCACCATTCGTCGTGATCCCATAGTGGACCAATCTTTTAGTTAGAAGTACTCAGAAATAGAGTGTACGACGATCCACACATTAGTCGTTCAGGGACGAACAAGCGGTAAATTGGTATTTATTGTAATGACCTGAACCGTCGTTAATTAGGAAAAAGCAAAATTTAGGAAATTTTGGGCCACTGTTCAACAAGGTTGGGCCAGATGCCGCTAGGGCGACGGTGCCAAGGCGAGGAAAGTTGGCGCCAGAGTGGGATAGGCGAGACAGAATGTAAATAACGCGAAATCCTATTTTCTCCTGCTTCCTAAAATACCTAATCTAGTCGTAAAACACCCTAGAAACCCTCAGAAAGCTGTTCTAAGCTTGGGAAGGAAGGAGAATGAGATTTCTAGCGTAAGGATGACGATATCTTGTGGATTCTTGGCCAAATTCACCGTCATGTCGTCCGAAAAACCAAAAAATTATTCGCAATTACTCCGTGCAACTGCTTGGCGCTCAAGTATGCTAGGTTTAATGAATTGATTAGTTATAAATCTGTGTTCACTACTTAATATATGTAAATCAATAGTAGAATTATGCGTAGACCCTCGTGCACCGAACAAATAGGGTTAAATCATATGAAGAATCCTTAGATGAAGAAATAGGGCTAGGTATGGTTGAATTAATGCTTACATGATATGCATGGATGAGTAGTTCAGTGGTGATGGTTGTGATCCTATGATTGTGTGTTATGGGTTTGTTCTTGCTTCATTGTAATACGTGTATGTGTGTGAACGAAACATGTTGATCACACCTAATGTGAACAAGTATGAACGAAGAACTATATTCTATGAATCATCTCTTGTTGTATGATTGTGATAATATTCATTATGATTGTGATTGTGGATCGGGTGTTGCATTCCGACACACTAACCTGGATCGATTGCCACGTTCTGGCATAAATATGGGATTGGTTGCCATGTTCCGGCATAATCTTTAGATCGGATACCACGTTCCGGTATGCTAACAGTTTGAGTTTGGATTCCATGAGAGGATCAATGAGTTGTTATGAATGTATATTGTTGAGCACGTGATAAATGATATTGTAATTCCTCGGAGTGGTCGTGTGGTTATGAGGACTTATATCTGGTTGTTCTTTTGTGTTGACTGAAATAGTTGTGTATGTGGTTTTGGATGAATCGGGAGGTCAAGGGTTCAAAAGTCGTAATAATTGAAAACAAGGGATGTCCGTATGTTGCAATGGTGAGAAGTAGAGGTAGTGTACGTGATGTAAATGCTTAGGTGGATTTCACTTGGGGGAAAGGAATTTGTGTTTAGTGGTTAGAAAGCTTGACGTAATGTGCTATGTGGCCACGACTGGGTAATATGAAGATGAAGTAAGGGTGTGACGTGAGCGGTTAGTTGGAACGCTTGTAGTGCAATTGAGGACTTTATGTGTGTTAGAATGGTTAGGCTATGACCAAGTACCTTGTATGTAGGTTGACTGAAATATGGTTAGTAGTTAGAGTGCTAGGGTAATTTGGAGGTATTTCGAGAGAGAGTAAAGGTAGAGAAGCGAGTGGTTTTATTTCATGATTTTACTAGTTGGTTTCTTATATTTTGTGGTGGGCGTCGGGTTGACCGATGATGCCTACCAGTATGTGTGGTTGTACTGATACTACTCTTGCTATGTCTTTGACATAGATTGGATGCAGATTGGTGATGTTCCATTAGGTGAAGACGAAGAAATATTCCAACAGCTTCTATCCTTCCTTCCGCATGGTGGGAGCTGTGTCTTTTAATTTATTATGTCCAGTTGTACTCTCTTAGTAGCTCTTGTACCTATTTAGACTAGATCCTTGGGGGTGTTTATTACTTTGCAAGTCTTAACCAATATTTATTAAGGAGGTTTTTTATAAAGACTTATGATTTCATTTATACCCGTTTTTCGTTAATTTTCCGCATGTTTTGACTTTTGGGATATGAGGGTTCTCCTACTTAGGTGTTAGAGTGGGTCCCCGCACGGCCCGATGGGTTTGGTCGTGATAGGCACACTGCAAATTTTTGGGAACAATGCAATTCTTTGGACACAATGCAATTCTCAGGCTAAATGCAATTATCAAGCTTAATACAATTTCTCGGGCATAATGCAATTCTCAAGAAATGCAAATTCTCGAGCAGAATGATATTCTTGGACACAATACATTTCTCAAAAATGATGTTATAGTTGAGAATATAAGGTGGCTTAGACTATCATTTAATCGGAAGCACAAAGTGCCTTTTTCAAGGTGATTGTCGGGCTCAATATACTAGTTGAGAGTTTAAAGTATCTTAGATCTTCATCTTATTGGAAGGAGAGAGTATCATTTCTTGGCGGTTGTCGGGCTCAAAATAACAATTGAGAGTATTGAGTAGCTTAGACCTTCGTCTTATTGGAAGGACATGACGTTATTTCATGGCAATTATTCAGACGATGTTAGAATTGCTTCTTGCATTTGTCCATGTCTTTTTCTGCGTTCAAAGAAAAATTGTTAGTTTATAAAAATGGAGGTTGATCTATATCTCTGTTTTGACCAGTACACTCCATTTTTCCTTGACATCTAGGCCTTTTTCAGACATTGTCTTTGTGCAATATATAAATAGTATAAAAATAAGAATTAGAAAGAAAGTTTTGGAAAACACAAAAATAATAGATTGTCTAAAATATTGTTGAATCTTTGAGCATGACACATTTTCAGACTTTACAATATCCAATTGGAAGAGGTCTTTTCGATTGTGGTATGCATCATAGATATTTTGGAAAAAAACATTCAAAAACTTCTGCCAGTATGGAACTTCTGATATTCTGATCATTTTTATAGATTGTTAATCGCTTTCTATGAATTTTTTAGATCCTTACAAAAATTATGCCCGAGTCTTACGGTTTTCAAGAGAATGCTTTTTGATGGAATTTTTGAGATCTTCTAAAAAATTCTACCCAGTCTTATGATTTGCAAGGGGATGCTCTTTTGATTGAATTTTTGAGATCCTCTCGAAAATTCTGCCTAAATTGTATAGTCAAGAAAAAATGTGAATTCTATTAGGATGAGACCGTACTCCATAGGAGAGCTTACATATCTCCTCTTAAACGAGAATCAGGTCTGACGTAGTTCCAAATTACAAAGTAAAGAGCAGGAATCAAATATAGCTGTAGTATCTCTTTACAACATCTGAGTTGATAGGTTGGGCAAGATTTCACCATCCACTTCTACTAGTATGAGTGTTCCCTTGTCAAAAATCGAAAAACCATGTATGGACCTTGACAAATCGATGAGAATTTACCCTTTGCCTCGTGTTGATTTGGAAAGATTCGCTTCAAAACTAATTGCCCAAGTGAGAAATGTCTTGGTTTGACCTTCTTGTTGAAAGTTCTAGCCATTCTATTTTGATAGAGTTGACCGTGATAGATTGCATTAATTATACTTCTATCAATTAATGTTAAGCTCTCAAATCAGTTTTGCACCTATTTAGCATCGCTCAGCTCAACTTCTTGAATAATGCTCAAAGATGGTATTTCCACTTTAGCAGGTATAAGAACTTCATTACCATACACTAGAAAATAAGGCATAACCTTAGTAGAAGTTTTGATGGTAGTACGATACACTTATTTCTAACATCTCCTATTGTTGCAAGGCTACATAGTCAGTTTGCTTCTTGTGCAGGTGTACACATTGATGTGTTGCGCAACTATAACAAGTAATCTTAAAGTAATGGACGTCTTCGCAATCTCCAAATCTTTAGCACATATATTGAGCCTACCAACCATTACTAAATGGAAATCATGAATGAGAAGAAATTCAAGAAAACATGAAGAAAATACTATTTATGGGATGATCGTTTCTCAGGTCCAATTGATAATTAATCAGATGATTAGAGTTTACAATCCCCAGTTAACTTTATCACCAACGAACTAGCCAACACTGATACAGTTCTTGAGCAATTACAAGCCTACACTATATTCGTTGTTTAGTTAAGTGGAAGAAACAGTCATATGTACAATCAAAATCAACACAGATGAAGCAAATCAAGGAAATCCATGACTAAGTTCCTATGGGTTTTATTTAAGGAATGACATTGGAGATCTAATTTATGCGAAGGCAAGATAGATAGGAGAAGCTTCAATTATAGTTGAAGAGACTACATCAATTCATAAAGCCATGATATACTGTCTTAGCCAAGGAATTCTTAATGCTAACACAGAGACAAACCCAATGATTCTAAGTAACATAATCATGATGTTTGGAAACCACCACAGAAAATCACACAAGAAGTAGAGAAAATCAGAGAGATGATGCAACAATTACAAATTGGGATTACACTTGTGTTCAGAAAAGGAAATAAGCTAGCAGATTTCTTTACAAATCTAGCTTTCGAGCAAGAGAACATAACACACTTTCAAGATTTTCAGT